>JAVTVY010020720.1:0-80018 GCA_036873755.1 Hanleya hanleyi
CCTAATCCCACTTTGACACTCGACGTGACATACATTCCTCCCTAACACCGCTTTGACACTCAGCTTCACGTACATTCGCCGCTTTGACAGTCGACTTCACATACATTCCTCCCTAACACCGCTTTGACATTCGACTTTTAATACCTAATCCTAAGTCCTAATCCCACTTTGACACTCGATCACAGATACATTACTGCCTTACACTGCTTTGACACTCGACTTCACATACATTCCTTCATAACACCGCTTTGACAGTCTACTTCACATACAATCCTCCCTAACACAGCTTTGACATTCGACTTCACATACAGTCCTCCCTAACACCGCTTTGACACTCGAATTCACATACATTGCTCCCTAACACAGCCTTGACACTCGACTTCACATAGTCCTCCCTAACACCGCTTTGACACTCGACTCCACATACATTGCTCCCTAACACCGCTTTGACACTCAACTCCATGTACATTCCTCCCTAACACCGCTTTGACATTCAAGTAACATACATTCCTCCCTAACACTGGTTGACACTCGACTTCATGTACAGCTTCGACATTAGCCTAGTTACGCTTTGGTGGAGAAATTATCTGACTTCTATAGCTGAAATGACCCTAAACCTGATAGTTATGAAGCATACCTAACCCTAAGTCCTAATCCCGCTTTGACACTCGACCTGACATACATTCCTCCCTAACACCGCTTTGACACTCGGCTTCACGTACATTCACCGCTTTGACAGTCGACTTCACATACATTCCTCCCTTACACTGCTTTGACATTCGACTTCTAATACCTAATCCTAATTCCTAATCCCGCTTTGACACTCGACCACAGATACATTCCTCCCTTACACTGCTTTGACACTCGACTTCACATACATTCCTCCCTAACACCGCTTTGACAGTCGACTTCACATACATTCCTCCCTAACACCGCTTTGACAGTCGACTTCACATACATTCCTCCATAACACCGCTTTGACATTCGACTCCACATACATTCCTCCCTAACACCGCTTTGACACTCAACTCCATCTACATTCCTCCCTAACACCGCTTTGACATTCGAGTAAACATACATTCCTCCCTAACACTGGTTGACACTCGACTTCACGTACAGCTTCGACATTAGCCTAGTTACCCTTTGGTGGAGAAATTTTCTGACTTCTATAGCTGAAGTGACCCTAAACCTGATAGTTATGAAGCATACCTAACCCTAAGTCCTAATCCCGCTTTGACACTCGACCTGACATACATTCCTCCCTAACACCGCTTTGACACTCGGCTTCACGTACATTCACCACTTTGACAGTCGACTTCACGTACAGCTTCGACATTAGCCTAGTTACCCTTTGGTGGAGAAATTATCTGACTTCTATAGCTGAAATGACCCTAAACCTGATAGTTATGAAGCATACCTAACCCTAAGTCCTAATCCCGCTTTGACACTCGACCTGACATACATTCCTCCCTAACACCGCTTTGACACTCGGCTTCACGTACATTCAGCGCTTTGACAGTCGACTTCACATACATTCCTCCCTAACACCGCTTTGACATTCGACTTCTAATACCTAATCCTAAGTCCTAATCCCGCTTTGACACTCGACCACAGATACATTCCTCCCTTACACTGCTTTGACAGTCGACTTCACATACATTCCTCCCTAACACCGCTTTGACAGTCGACTTCACACATTCCTCCCTAACACCGCTTTGACATTCGACTCCACATACATTCCTCCCTAACACCGCTTTGACACTCAACTCCATGTACATTCCTCCCTAACACCGCTTTGACATTCGAGTAAACATACATTCCTCCCTAACACTGGTTGACACTCGACTTCACGTACAGCTTCGACATTAGCCTAGTTACCTTTTGGTGGAGAAATTATCTGACTTCTATAGCTGAAATGACCCTAAGTCCTAATTCCGCTTTGACACTCGACTTGACATACATTCCTCCCTAACACCGCTTTGACACTCGGCTTCACGTACATTCACCGCTTTGACAGTCGACTTCACGTACAGCTTTGACATTAGCCTAGTTACCCTTTGGTGGATAAATTATCTGACTTCTATAGCTGAAATGACCCTAAACATGATAGTTATGAAGCATACCTAACCCTAAGTCCTAATCCCGCTTTGACACTCGACCTGACATACATTCCTCCCTAACACCGCTTTGACACTCCGCTTCACGTACATTCAGCGCTTTGACAGTCGACTTCACATACATTCCTCCCTAACACCGCTTTGACATTCGACTTCTAATATCTAATCCTAAATCCTAATCCCGCTTTGACACTCGACCACAGATACATTCCTCCTGCTTTGACAGTCGACTTCAAGTACATTCCTCCCTAACACCGCTTTGATCTGACCTCACGCCCATTTCTCCTACTTTGCACTTTGACATTCGACTCCACATACATTCCTCCCCAACACCGCTTTGACACTCAACTCCATGTACATTCCTCCCTAACACCGCTTTGACATTCGAGTAAACATACATTCCTCCCTAACACTGGTTGACACTCGACTTCACATACAGCTTCGACATTAGCCTAGTTACCCTTTGGTGGAGAAATTTTCTGACTTCTATAGCTGAAGTGACCCTAAACCTGATAGTTATGAAGCATACCTAACCCTAAGTCCTAATCCCGCTTTGACACTCGACCTGACATACATTCCTCCCTACGTACATTCACCGCTTTGACAGTCGACTTCACGTACAGCTTCGACATTAGCCTAGTTACCCTTTGGTGGAGAAATTATCTGACTTCTATAGCTGAAATGATCCTAAACCTGATAGTTATGAAGCATACCTAACCCTAAGTCCTAATCCCGCTTTGACACTCGACCTGACATACATTCCTCCCTAACACCGCTTTGACACTCGGCTTCACGTACATTCAGCGCTTTGACAGTCGACTTCACATACATTCCTCCCTAACACCGCTTTGACATTCGACTTCTAATACCTAATCCTAAGTCCTAATCCCGCTTTGACACTCGACCACAGATACATTCCTCCCTTACACTGCTTTGACAGTCGACTTCACATACATTCCTCCCTAACACCGCTTTGACAGTCGACTTCACACATTCCTCCCTAACACCGCTTTGACATTCGACTCCACATACATTCCTCCCTAACACCGCTTTGACACTCAACTCCATGTACATTCCTCCCTAACACCGCTTTGACATTCGAGTAAACATACATTCCTCCCTAACACTGGTTGACACTCGACTTCACGTACAGCTTCGACATTAGCCTAATTACCTTTTGGTGGAGAAATTATCTGACTTCTATAGCTGAAATGACCCTAAGTCCTAATTCCGCTTTGACACTCGACTTGACATACATTCCTCCCTAACACCGCTTTGACACTCGGCTTCACGTACATTCACCGCTTTGACAGTCGACTTCACGTACAGCTTTGACTTTAGCCTAGTTACCCTTTGGTGGATAAATTATCTGACTTCTATAGCTGAAATGACCCTAAACATCATAGTTATGAAGCATACCTAACCCTAAGTCCTAATCCCGCTTTGACACTCGACCTGACATACATTCCTCCCTAACACCGCTTTGACACTCCGCTTCACGTACATTCAGCGCTTTGACAGTCGACTTCACATACATTCCTCCCTAACACCGCTTTGACATTCGACTTCTAATATCTAATCCTAAATCCTAATCCCGCTTTGACACTCGACCACAGATACATTCCTCCCTTACACTGCTTTGACAGTCGACTTCAAGTACATTCCTCCCTAACACCGCTTTGACAGTCGACTTCACATACATTCCTCCCTAACACCGCTTTGACAGTCGACTTCACATACATTCCTCCCTAACACCACTTTGACATTCGACTCCACATACATTCCTCCCTAACACCGCTTTGACATTCGAGTAAACATACATTCCTCCCTAACACTGGTTGACACTCGACTTCACGCACAGCTTCGACATTAGCCTAGTTACCCTTTGGTGGAGAAATTATCTGACTTCTATAGCTGAAATGACCCTAAGTCCTAATTCCGCTTTGACACTCGACCTGACATACATTCCTCCCTAACACCGCTTTGACACTCGGCTTCACGTACATTCACCGCTTTGACAGTCAACTTCACATATATTCCTCCATAACACCGCTTTGACATTCGACTTCTAATACCTAATCCTAAGTCGTAATCCCGCTTTGACACTCGACCACAGATACATTCCTCCCTTACACTGCTTTGGCACTCGACTTCACATACAGTCCTCCCTAACACCGCTTTGACATTCGAATTCACATACATTCCTCCCTAACACAGCCTTGACACTCAACTTCACATACAGTCCTCCCTAATCCCGCTTTGACACTCGACCTCAGATACAGTCCTCCCTAACACCGCTTTGACACTCGACTTCACGTACATTCCTCCCTAACACCGCTTTGACATTCGACTTCACATACATTCCTCCCTAACACCGCTTTGACTTCACATACAGTCCTCCCAAACACCGCTTTGACACTCGACTTCACGTACATTCCTCCCTAACACCGCTTTGACACTCGACTCCATGTATACCGCTTTGACACTTTACTTCACGTACATTCCTCCCGAACACTGGTTGACACTAGACTCCACGTACATTCCTCCCTAACACCGCTTTGACACTCAACTCCATGTACATTCCTAACACCGCTTTGACATTCGAGTGAACATACATTCCTCCCTAACACTGGTTGACACTCGACTTCGCGTACAGCTTCGACATTAGCCTAGTTACGCTTTGGTGGAGAAATTATCTCACTTCTATAGCTGAAATGACCCTAAACCTGATGGTTATGAAGCATACCTAACCCTAAGTCCTAATCCCACTTTGACACTCGACGTGACATACATTCCTCCCTAACACCGCTTTGACACTCAGCTTCACGTACATTCGCCGCTTTGACAGTCGACTTCACATACATTCCTCCCTAACACCGCTTTGACATTCGACTTTTAATACCTAATCCTAAGTCCTAATCCCACTTTGACACTCGATCACAGATACATTACTGCCTTACACTGCTTTGACACTCGACTTCACATACATTCCTTCATAACACCGCTTTGACAGTCTACTTCACATACAATCCTCCCTAACACAGCTTTGACATTCGACTTCACATACAGTCCTCCCTAACACCGCTTTGACACTCGAATTCACATACATTCCTCCCTAACACAGCCTTGACACTCGACTTCACATAGTCCTCCCTAACACCGCTTTGACACTCGACTTCACATACATTGCTCCCTAACACCGCTTTGACACTCAACTCCATGTACATTCCTCCCTAACACCGCTTTGACATTCGAGTAACATACATTCCTCCCTAACACTGGTTGACACTCGACTTCATGTACAGCTTCGACATTAGCCTAGTTACGCTTTGGTGGAGAAATTATCTGACTTCTATAGCTGAAATGACCCTAAACCTGATAGTTATGAAGCATACCTAACCCTAAGTCCTAATCCCGCTTTGACACTCGACCTGACATACATTCCTCCCTAACACCGCTTTGACACTCGGCTTCACGTACATTCACCGCTTTGACAGTCGACTTCACATACATTCCTCCCTAACACTGCTTTGACATTCGACTTCTAATACCTAATCCTAATTCCTAATCCCGCTTTGACACTCGACCACAGATACATTCCTCCCTTACACTGCTTTGACACTCGACTTCACATACATTCCTCCCTAACACCGCTTTGACAGTCGACTTCACATACATTCCTCCCTAACACCGCTTTGACAGTCGACTTCACATACATTCCTCCATAACACCGCTTTGACATTCGACTCCACATACATTCCTCCCTAACACCGCTTTGACACTCAACTCCATGTACATTCCTCCCTAACACCGCTTTGACATTCGAGTAAACATACATTCCTCCCTAACACTGGTTGACACTCGACTTCACGTACAGCTTCGACATTAGCCTAGTTACCCTTTGGTGGAGAAATTATCTGACTTCTATAGCTGAAATGACCCTAAACCTGATAGTTATGAAGCATACCTAACCCTAAGTCCTAATCCCGCTTTGACACTCGACCTGACATACATTCCTCCCTAACACCGCTTTGACACTCGGCTTCACGTACATTCACCGCTTTGACAGTCGACTTCACGTACAGCTTCGACATTAGCCTAGTTACCCTTTGGTGGAGAAATTATCTGACTTCTATAGCTGAAATGACCCTAAACCTGATAGTTATGAAGCATACCTAACCCTAAGTCCTAATCCCGCTTTGACACTCGACCTGACATACATTCCTCCCTAACACCGCTTTGACACTCGGCTTCACGTACATTCAGCGCTTTGACAGTCAACTTCACATACATTCCTCCCTAACACCGCTTTGACATTCCACTTCTAATATCAATCCTAAGTCCTAATCCCGCTTTGACACTCGACCACAGATACATTCCTCCCTTACACTGCTTTGACAGTCGACTTCAAGTACATTCCTCCCTAACACCGCTTTGACAGTCGACTTCACATACATTGCTTTGACAGTCGACTTCACATACATTCCTCCCTAACACCGCTTTGACATTCGACTCCACATACATTCCTCCCTAACACCGCTTTGACACTCAACTCCATGTACATTCCTCCCTAACACCGCTTTGACATTCGAGTAAACATACATTCCTCCCTAACACTGGTTGACACTCGACTTCACGTACAGCTTCGACATTAGCCTAGTTACCTTTTGGTGGAGAAATTATCTGACTTCTATAGCTGAAATGACCCTAAGTCCTAATTCCGCTTTGACACTCGACTTGACATACATTCCTCCCTAACACCGCTTTGACACTCGGCTTCACGTACATTCACCGCTTTGACAGTCGACTTCACGTACAGCTTTGACATTAGCCTAGTTACCCTTTGGTGGATAAATTATCTGACTTCTATAGCTGAAATGACCCTAAACATGATAGTTATGAAGCATACCTAACCCTAAGTCCTAATCCCGCTTTGACACTCGACCTGACATACATTCCTCCCTAACACCGCTTTGACACTCCGCTTCACGTACATTCAGCGCTTTGACAGTCGACTTCACATACATTCCTCCCTAACACCGCTTTGACATTCGACTTCTAATATCTAATCCTAAATCCTAATCCCGCTTTGACACTCGACCACAGATACATTCCTCCCTTACACTGCTTTGACAGTCGACTTCAAGTACATTCCTCCCTAACACCGCTTTGACAGTCGACCTCACATACATTCCTCCCTAACACCGCTTTGACAGTCGACTTCACATACATTCCTCCCTAACACCGCTTTGACATTCGACTCCACATACATTCCTCCCTAACACCGCTTTGACATTCGAGTAAACATACATTCCTCCCTAACACTGGTTGACACTCGACTTCACGTACAGCTTTGACATTAGCCTAGTTACGCTTTGGTGGAGAAATTATCTGACTTCTATAGCTGAAATGACCCTAAACCTGATAGTTATGAAGCATACCTAACCCTAAGTCCTAATCCCGCTTTGACACTCGACCTGACATACATTCCTCCCTAACACCGCTTTGACACTCGGCTTCACGTACATTCACCGCTTTGACAGTCGACTTCACGTACAGCTTCGACATTAGCCTAGTTACCCTTTGGTGGAGAAATTATCTGACTTCTATAGCTGAAATGATCCTAAACCTGATAGTTATGAAGCATACCTAACCCTAAGTCCTAATCCCGCTTTGACACTCGACCTGACATACATTCCTCCCTAACACCGCTTTGACACTCGGCTTCACGTACATTCAGCGCTTTGACAGTCGACTTCACATACATTCCTCCCTAACACCGCTTTGACATTCGACTTCTAATATCTAATCCTAAGTCCTAATCCCGCTTTGACACTCGACCACAGATACATTCCTCCCTTACACTGCTTTGACACTCGACTTCAAGTAAATTCCTCCCTAACACCGCTTTGACAGTCGACTTCACATACATTCCTCCCTAACACCGCTTTGACAGTCGACTTCACATACATTCCTCCTAACACCGCTTTGACATTCGACTCCACATACATTCCTCCCTAACACCGCTTTGACACTCAACTCCATGTACATTCCTCCCTAACACCGCTTTGACCTTCGAGTAAACATACATTCCTCCCTAACACTGGTTGACACTCGACTTCACGTACAGCTTCGGCATTAGCCTAGTTACCCTTTGGTGGAGAAATTATCTGACTTCTATAGCTGAAGTGACCCTAAACCTGATAGTTATGAAACATACCTAACCCTAAGTACTAATCCCGCTTTGACACTCGACCTGACATACATTCCTCCCTATCACCGCTTTGACACTCGGCTTCATGTACATTCACCGCTTTGACAGTCGACTTCACGTACAGCTTCGACATTAGCCTAGTTACCCTTTGGTGGAGAAATTATCTGACTTCTATAGCTGAAATGACCCTAAACCTGATAGTTATGAAGCATACCTAACCCTAAGTCCTAATCCCGCTTTGACACTCGACCTGACATACATTCCTCCCTAACACCGCTTTGACACTCCGCTTCACGTACATTCAGCGCTTTGACAGTCGACTTCACATACATTCCTCCCTAACACCGCTTTGACATTCGACTTCTAATATCTAATCCTAAATCCTAATCCCGCTTTGACACTCGACCACAGATACATTCCTCCCTTACACTGCTTTGACAGTCGACTTCAAGTACATTCCTCCCTAACACCGCTTTGACAGTCGACTTCACATACATTCCTCCCTAACACCGCTTTGACAGTCGACTTCACATACATTCCTCCCTAACACCACTTTGACATTCGACTCCACATACATTCCTCCCTAACACCGCTTTGACATTCGAGTAAACATACATTCCTCCCTAACACTGGTTGACACTCGACTTCACGCACAGCTTCGACATTAGCCTAGTTACCCTTTGGTGGAGAAATTATCTGACTTCTATAGCTGAAATGACCCTAAGTCCTAATTCCGCTTTGACACTCGACCTGACATACATTCCTCCCTAACACCGCTTTGACACTCGGCTTCACGTACATTCACCGCTTTGACAGTCAACTTCACATATATTCCTCCATAACACCGCTTTGACATTCGACTTCTAATACCTAATCCTAAGTCGTAATCCCGCTTTGACACTCGACCACAGATACATTCCTCCCTTACACTGCTTTGGCACTCGACTTCACATACAGTCCTCCCTAACACCGCTTTGACATTCGAATTCACATACATTCCTCCCTAACACAGCCTTGACACTCAACTTCACATACAGTCCTCCCTAATCCCGCTTTGACACTCGACCTCAGATACAGTCCTCCCTAACACCGCTTTGACACTCGACTTCACGTACATTCCTCCCTAACACCGCTTTGACATTCGACTTCACATACATTCCTCCCTAACACCGCTTTGACTTCACATACAGTCCTCCCAAACACCGCTTTGACACTCGACTTCACGTACATTCCTCCCTAACACCGCTTTGACACTCGACTCCATGTATACCGCTTTGACACTTTACTTCACGTACATTCCTCCCGAACACTGGTTGACACTAGACTCCACGTACATTCCTCCCTAACACCGCTTTGACACTCAACTCCATGTACATTCCTAACACCGCTTTGACATTCGAGTGAACATACATTCCTCCCTAACACTGGTTGACACTCGACTTCACGTACAGCTTCGACATTAGCCTAGTTACGCTTTGGTGGAGAAATTATCTCACTTCTATAGCTGAAATGACCCTAAACCTGATGGTTATGAAGCATACCTAACCCTAAGTCCTAATCCCACTTTGACACTCGACCTGAAATACATTCCTCCCTAACACCGCTTTGATACTCAGCTTCACGTACATTCACCGCTTTGACAGTCGACTTCACATACATTCCTCCCTAACACCGCTTTGACATTCGACTTTTAATACCTAATCCTAAGTCCTAATCCCGCTTTGACACTCGACCACAGATACATTCCTGCCTTACACTGCTTTGACACTCGACTTCACATACATTCCTTCATAACACCGCTTTGACAGTCTACTTCACATACAATCCTCCCTAACACAGCTTTGACATTCGACTTCACATAGTCCTCCCTAACACCACTTTTACACTCGAATTCACATACATTCTTCCCTAACACAGCCTTGACACTCAACTTCACATAGTCCTCCCTAACACCGCTTTGACACTCGACTCCACATGCATTGCTCCCTAACACCGCTTTGACACTCAACTCCATGTACATTCCTCCCTAACACCGCTTTGACATTCGAGTAACATACATTCCTCCCTAACACTGGTTGACACTCGACTTCATGTACAGCTTCGACATTAGCCTAGTTACGCTTTGGTGGAGAAATTATCTGACTTCTATAGCTGAAATGACCCTAAACCTGATAGTTATGAAGCATACCTAACCCTAAGTCCTAATCCCGCTTTGACACTCGACCTGACATACATTCCTCCCTAACACCGCTTTGACACTCGGCTTCACGTACATTCACCGCTTTGACAGTCGACTTCACATACATTCCTCCCTAACACTGCTTTGACATTCGACTTCTAATACCTAATCCTAAGTCCTAATCCCGCTTTGACACTCGACCACAGATACATTCCTCCCTTACACTGCTTTGACACTCGACTTCACATACATTCCTCCCTAACACCGCTTTGACAGTCGACTTCACATACATTCCTCCCTAACACCGCTTTGACATTCGACTCCACATACATTCCTCCCTAACACCGCTTTGACACTCAACTCCATGTACATTCCTCCCTAACACCGCTTTGACATTCGAGTAAATATACATTCCTCCCTAACACTGGTTGACACTCGACTTCACGTACAGCTTCGACATTAGCCTAGTTACCCTTTGGTGGAGAAATTATCTGACTTCTATAGCTGAAATGACCCTAAACCTGATAGTTATGAAGCATACCTAACCCTAAGTCCTAATCCCGCTTTGACACTCGACCTGACATACATTCCTCCCTAACACCGCTTTGACACTCGGCTTCACGTACATTCACCGCTTTGACAGTCAACTTCACGTACAGCTTCGACATTAGCCTAGTTACCCTTTGGTGGATAAATTATCTGACTTCTACAGCTGAAATGACCCTAAACCTGATAGTTATGAAGCATACCTAACCCTAAGTCCTAATCCCGCTTTGACACTCGACCTGACTTACATTCCCCCCTAACACCGCTTTGACACTCGGCTTCACGTACATTCAGCGCTTTGACAGTCGACTTCACATACATTCCTCCCTAACACCGCTTTGATATTCGACTTCTAATACCTAATCCTAAGTCCTAATCCCGCTTTGACACTCGACCACAGATACATTCCTCCCTTACACTGCTTTGACACTCGACTTCAAGTACATTCCTCCCTAACACCGCTTTGACAGTCGACTTCACATACATTCCTCCCTAACACTGGTTGACACTCGACTTCATGTACAGCTTCGACATTAGCCTAGTTACGCTTTGGTGGAGAAATTATCTCACTTCTATAGCTGAAATGACCCTAAACCTGATAGTTATGAAGCATACCTAACCCTAAGTCCTAATCCCGCTTTGACACTCGACCTGACATACATTCCTCCCTAACACCGCTTTGATGCTCAGCTTCACGTACATTCACGGCTTTGACTGTCGACTTCACATACATTCCTCCCTAACACCGCTTTGACATTCGACTTCTAATACCTAATCCTAAGTCCTAATCCCGCTTTGACACTCGACTACAGATACATTCCTGCCTTACATTGCTTTGACACTCGACTTCACATACATTCCTTCATAACACCGCTTTGACAGTCTACTTCACATACAATCCTCCCTAACACAGCTTTGACATTCGACTTCACATAGTCCTCCTAACACCGCTTTGACACTCGAATTCACATACATTCCTCCCTAACACAGCCTTGACACTCGACTTCACATAGTCCTCCCTAACACCGCTTTGACCCTCGACTCCACATACATTGCTCCCTAACACCGCTTTGACACTCAACTCCATGTACATTCCTCCCTAACACCGCTTTGACATTCGAGTAACATACATTCCTCCCTAACACTGGTTGACACTCGACTTCATGTACAGCTTCGACATTAGCTTAGTTACACTTTGGTGGAGAAATTATCTGACTTCTATAGCTGAAATGACCCTAAACCTGATAGTTATGAAGCATACCTAACCCTAAGTCCTAATCCCGCTTTGACACTCGACCTGACATACATTCCTCCCTAACACCGCTTTGACACTCGGCTTCACGTACATTCACCGCTTTGACAGTCGACTTCACATACATTCCTCCCTAACACTGCTTTGACATTCGACTTCTAATACCTAATACTAAGTGCTAATCCCGCTTTGACACTCGACCACAGATACATTCCTCCCTTACACTGCTTTGACACTCGACTTCAAGTACATTCCTCCCTAACACCGCTTTGACAGTCGACTTCACATACATTCCTCCCTAACACTGGTTGACACTCGACTTCATATACAGCTTCGACATTAGTCTAGTTACGCTTTGGTGGAGAAATTATCTCACTTCTATAGCTGAAATGACCCTAAACCTGATAGTTATGAAGCATACCTAACCCTAAGTCCTAATCCCGCTTTGACACTCGACCTGACATACATTCCTCCCTAACAACGCTTTGATACTCAGCTTCACGTACATTCACCGCTTTGACTGTCGACTTCACATACATTCCTCCCTAGCACCGCTTTGACATTCGACTTCTAATACCTAATGCTAAGTCCTAATCCCGCTTTGACACTCGACTACAGATACATTCCTGCCTTACATTGCTTTGACACTCGACTTCACATACATTCCTTCATAACACCGCTTTGACAGTCTACTTCACATACAATCCTCCCTAACACAGCTTTGACATTCGACTTCACATAGTCCTCCTAACACCGCTTTGACACTCGAATTCACATACATTCCTCCCTAACACAGCCTTGACACTCGACTTCACATAGTCCTCCCTAACACCGCTTTGACCCTCGACTCCACATACATTGCTCCCTAACACCGCTTTGACACTCAACTCCATGTACATTCCTCCCTAACACCGCTTTGACATTCGAGTAACATACATTCCTCCCTAACACTGGTTGACACTCGACTTCATGTACAGCTTCGACATTAGCTTAGTTACACTTTGGTGGAGAAATTATCTGACTTCTATAGCTGAAATGACCCTAAACCTGATAGTTATGAAGCATACCTAACCCTAAGTCCTAATCCCGCTTTGACACTCGACCTGACATACATTCCTCCCTAACACCGCTTTGACACTCGGCTTCACGTACATTCACCGCTTTGACAGTCGACTTCACATACATTCCTCCCTAACACCGCTTTGACATTCGACTTCTAATACCTAATCCTAAGTCCTAATCCCGCTTTGACACTCGACCACAGATACATTCCTCCCTTACACTGCTTTGACACTCGATTTCAAGTACATTCCTCCCTAACACCGCTTTGACAGTCGAATTCACATACATTCCTCCCTAACACCGCTTTGACAGTCGACTTCACATACATTCCTCCCTAACACCGCTTTGACATTCGACTCCACATACATTCCTCCCTAACACCGCTTTGACACTCAACTCCATGTACATTCCTCCCTAACACCGCTTTGACATTCGAGTAAACATACATTCCTCCCTAACACTGGTTGACACTCGACTTCACGTACAGCTTCGACATTAGCCTAGTTACCCTTTGGTGGAGAAATTATCTGACTTCTATAGCTGAAATGACCCTAAACCTGATAGTTATGAAGCATACCTAATCCTAAGTCCTAATCCCGCTTTGACACTCGACCTGACATACATTCCTCCCTAACACCGCTTTGACACTCGGCTTCACGTACATTCACCGCTTTGACAGTCAACTTCACGTACAGCTTCGACATTAGCCTAGTTACCCTTTGGTGGATAAATTATCTGACTTCTATAGCTGAAATGACCTAAACCTGATAGTTATGAAGCATACCTAACCCTAAGTCCTAATCCCGCTTTGACACTCGACCTGACATACATTCCCCCCTAACACCGCTTTGACACTCGGCTTCACGTACATTCAGCGCTTTGACAGTCGACTTCACATACATTCCTCCCTAACACCGCTTTGACATTCGACTTCTAATACCTAATCCTAAGTCCTAATCCCGCTTTGACACTCGACCACAGATACATTCCTCCCTTACACTGCTTTGACACTCGACTTCAAGAACATTCCTCCCTAACACCGCTTTGACAGTCGACTTCACATACATTCCTCCCTAACACCGCTTTGACAGTCGACTGCACATACATTCCTCCCTAACACCGCTTTGACACTCAACTCCATGTACATTCCTCCCTAACACCGCTTTGACATTCGAGTAAACATATATTCCCCCCTAACACGTGTTGACACTGGACTTCACGTACAGCTTCGACATTAGCCTAGTTACCATTTGGTGGAGAAATTATCTGACTTCTATAGCTGAAATGACCCTAAGTCCTAATCCCGCTGACACTCGACCCGACATACATTCCTCCTAACACCGCTTTGACACTCGGCTTCACGTACATTCACCGCTTTGACAGTCGACTTCACGTACAGCTTTGACATTAGCCTAGTTACCCTTTGATGGAGAAATTATCTGACTTCTATAGCTGAAATGACCCTAAACCTGATAGTTATGAACCCTAAGTCCTAATCCCGCTTTGACACTCGACCTGACATACATTCCTCCCTAACACCGCTTTGACACTCGGCTTCACGTACATTCAGCGCTTTGACAGTCGACTTCACATACATTCCTCCCTAACACCGCTTTGACATTCGACTTCTAATACCTAATCCTAAGTCCTAATCCCGCTTTGACACTCGACCACAGATACATTCCTCCCTTACACTGCTTTGACACTCGACTTCAAGTACATTCCTCCCTAACACCGCTTTGACAGTCGACTTCACATACATTCCTCCCTAACACCGCTTTGACAGTCGACTTCACATACATTCCTCCCTAACACCGCTTTGACATTCGACTCCACATACATTCCTCCCTAACACCGCTTTGACACTCAACTCCATGTACATTCCTCCCTAACACCGCTTTGACATTCGAGTAAATATACATTCCTCCCTAACACTGGTTGACACTCGACTTCACGTACAGCTTCGACATTAGCCTAGTTACCCTTTGGTGGAGAAATTATCTGACTTCTATAGCTGAAATGACCCTAAACCTGATAGTTATGAAGCATACCTAACCCTAAGTCCTAATCCCGCTTTGACACTCGACCTGACATACATTCCTCCCTAACACCGCTTTGACACTCGGCTTCACGTACATTCACCGCTTTGACAGTCAACTTCACGTACAGCTTCGACATTAGCCTAGTTACCCTTTGGTGGATAAATTATCTGACTTCTATAGCTGAAATGACCCTAAACCTGATAGTTATGAAGCATACCTAACCCTAAGTCCTAATCCCGCTTTGACACTCGACCTGACATACATTCCCCCCTAACACCGCTTTGACACTCGGCTTCACGTACATTCAGCGCTTTGACAGTCGACTTCACATACATTCCTCCCTAACACCGCTTTGATATTCGACTTCTAATACCTAATCCTAAGTCCTAATCCCGCTTTGACACTCGACCACAGATACATTCCTCCCTTACACTGCTTTGACACTCGACTTCAAGAACATTCCTCCCTAACACCGCTTTGACAGTCGACTTCACATACATTCCTCCCTAACACCGCTTTGACAGTCGACTGCACATACATTCCACCCTAACACCGCTTTGACACTCAACTCCATGTACATTCCTCCCTAACACCGCTTTGACATTCGAGTAAACATATATTCCCCCCTAACACGTGTTGACACTGGACTTCACGTACAGCTTCGACATTAGCCTAGTTACCATTTGGTGGAGAAATTATCTGACTTCTATAGCTGAAATGACCCTGAGTCCTAATCCCGCTGACACTCGACCCGACATACATTCCTCCTAACACCGCTTTGACACTCGGCTTCACGTACATTCACCGCTTTGACAGTCGACTTCACGTACAGCTTTGACATTAGCCTAGTTACCCTTTGGTGGAGAAATTATCTGACTTCTATAGCTGAAATGACCCTAAACCTGATAGTTATGAAGCATACCTAACCCTAAGTCCTAATCCCGCTTTGACACTCGACCTGACATACATTCCCCCCTAACACCGCTTTGACACTCGGCTTCACGTACATTCAGCGCTTTGACAGTCGACTTCACATACATTCCTCCCTAACACCGCTTTGATATTCGACTTCTAATACCTAATCCTAAGTCCTAATCCCGCTTTGACACTCGACCACAGATACATTCCTCCCTTACACTGCTTTGACACTCGACTTCAAGTACATTCCTCCCTAACACCGCTTTGACAGTCGACTTCACATACATTCCTCCCTAACACTGGTTGACACTCGACTTCATATACAGCTTCGACATTAGTCTAGTTACGCTTTGGTGGAGAAATTATCTCACTTCTATAGCTGAAATGACCCTAAACCTGATAGTTATGAAGCATACCTAACCCTAAGTCCTAATCCCGCTTTGACACTCGACCTGACATACATTCCTCCCTAACAACGCTTTGATACTCAGCTTCACGTACATTCACCGCTTTGACTGTCGACTTCACATACATTCCTCCCTAGCACCGCTTTGACATTCGACTTCTAATACCTAATGCTAAGTCCTAATCCCGCTTTGACACTCGACTACAGATACATTCCTGCCTTACATTGCTTTGACACTCGACTTCACATACATTCCTTCATAACACCGCTTTGACAGTCTACTTCACATACAGTCCTCCTAACACCGCTTTGACACTCGAATTCAAATACATTCCTCCCTAACACAGCCTTGACACTCGACTTCACAGTCCTCCCTAACACCGCTTTGACCCTCGACTCCACATACATTGCTCCCTAACACCGCTTTGACACTCAACTCCATGTACATTCCTCCCTAACACCGCTTTGACATTCGAGTAACATACATTCCTCCCTAACACTGGTTGACACTCGACTTCATGTACAGCTTCGACATTAGCCTAGTTACACTTTGGTGGAGAAATTATCTGACTTCTATAGCTGAAATGACCCTAAACCTGATAGTTATGAAGCATACCTAACCCTAAGTCCTAATCCCGCTTTGACACTCGACCTGACATACATTCCTCCCTAACACCGCTTTGACACTCGGCTTCACGTACATTCACCGCTTTGACAGTCGACTTCACATACATTCCTCCCTAACACCGCTTTGACATTCGACTTCTAATACCTAATCCTAAGTCCTAATCCCGCTTTGACACTCGACCACAGATACATTCCTCCCTTACACTGCTTTGACACTCGACTTCAAGTACATTCCTCCCTAACACCGCTTTGACAGTCGACTTCACATACATTCCTCCCTAACACCGCTTTGACAGTCGACTTCACATACATTCCTCCCTAACACCGCTTTGACATTCGACTCCACATACATTCCTCCCTAACACCGCTTTGACACTAAACTCCATGTACATTCCTCCCTAACACCGCTTTGACATTCGAGTAAATATACATTCCTCCCTAACACTGGTTGACACTCGACTTCACGTACAGCTTCGACATTAGCCTAGTTACCCTTTGGTGGAGAAATTATCTGACTTCTATAGCTGAAATGACCCTAAACCTGATAGTTATGAAGCATACCTAACCCTAAGTCCTAATCCCGCTTTGACACTCGACCTGACATACATTCCTCCCTAACACCGCTTTGACACTCGGCTTCACGTACATTCACCGCTTTGACAGTCAACTTCACGTACAGCTTCGACATTAGCCTAGTTACCCTTTGGTGGATAAATTATCTGACTTCTACAGCTGAAATGACCCTAAACCTGATAGTTATGAAGCATACCTAACCCTAAGTCCTAATCCCGCTTTGACACTCGACCTGACATACATTCCTCCCTAACACCGCTATGACACTCGGCTTCACGTACATTCAGCGCTTTGACAGTCGACTTCACATACATTCCTCCCTAACACCGCTTTGACATTCGACTTCTAATACCTAATCCTGTCCTAATCCCGCTTTGACACTCGACCACAGATACATTCCTCCCTTACACTGCTTTGACACTCGACTTCAAGTACATTCCTCCCTAACACCGCTTTGACAGTCGACTTCACATACATTCCTCCCTAACACCGCTTTGACAGTCGACTTCACATACATTCCTCCCTAACACCGCTTTGACATTCGACTCCACATACATTCCTCCCTAACACCGCTTTGACACTCAACTCCATGTACATTCCTCCCTAACACCGCTTTGACATTCGAGTAAATATACATTCCTCCCTAACACTGGTTGACACTCGACTTCACATACAGCTTCGACATTAGCCTAGTTACCCTTTGGTGGAGAAATTATCTGACTTCTATAGCTGAAATGACCCTAAGTCCTAATCCCGCTTTGACACTCGACCCGACATACATTCCTCCTAACACCGCTTTGGCACTCGGCTTCACGTACATTCACCGCTTTGACAGTCGACTTCACGTACAGCTTTGACATTAGCCTAGTTACCCTTTGATGGAGAAATTATCTGACTTCTATAGCTGAAATGACCCTAAACCTGATAGTTATGAAGCATACCTAACCCTAAGTCCTAATCCCGCTTTGACACTCGACCTGACATACATTCCTCCCTAACACCGCTTTGACACTCGGCTTCACGTACATTCACCGCTTTGACAGTCAACTTCACATACATTCCTCCCTAACACCGCTTTGACATTCGACTTCACATACAGTCCTCCCTAACACTGCTTTGACATTCGAATTCACATACATTCCTCCCTAACACAGCCTTGACACTCAACTTCACATAGTCCTCCCTAATCCCGCTTTGACACTCGACCACAGATACATTCCTCCCTTACACTGCTTTGACACTCGACTTCAAGTACATTCCTCCCTAACACCGCTTTGACAGTCGACTTCACATACATTCCTCCCTAACACCGCTTTGACATTCGACTTCACATAGTCCTCCCTAACACCGCTTTGACACTCGACTTCACATACAGTCCTCCCTAACACTGCTTTGACATTCGAATTCACATACATTCCTCCCTAACACAGCCTTGACACTCAACTTCACATACAGTCCTCCCTAATCCCGCTTTGACACTCGACCACAGATACATTCCTCCCTTACACTGCCTTGACACTCGACTTCAAGTGCATTCCTCCCTAACACCGCTTTGACAGTCGACTTCACATACATTCCTCCCTAACACCGCTTTGACATTCGACTTCACATAGTCCTCCCTAACACCGCTTTGACACTCGAATTCACATACATTCCTCCCTAACACAGCCTTGACACTCGACTTCACATACAGTCCTCCCTAACACCGCTTTGACACTCGATTTCACATACATTCCTCCCTAACACCGCTTTGACACTCAACTCCATGTACATTCCTCCCTAACACCGCTTTGACATTCGAGTAAACATACATTCCTCCCTAACACTGGTTGACACTCGACTTCACGTACATCTTCGCCATTAGCCTAGTTACGCTTTGGTGGAGAAATTATCTGACTTTTATAGCTGAAATGACCCTAAACCTGATAGTTATGAAGCATACCTAACCCTAAGTCCTAATCCCGCTTTGACACTCGACCTGATATACATTCCTTCTTAACACCGCTTTGACAGTCGACTTCACATACATTCCTCCCTAACACCGCTTTCACATTCAACTTCACATACATTCCTCCCTAACACCGCTTTGACATTCGACTTCACATACAGTCTTCCCTAACACCGCTTTGACACTCGACTTCACATACATTCCTCCCCAACACCACTTTGACACTGCTTCACGTACATTTCTCCCTAACACCGCTTTGACAGTCGACTTCATACATTCCTCTCTAACACCGCTTTGACACTTGACTTCACATACATTCCTCCCTAAGACTGCTTTGACACTGGACTCCATGTACACCGCTTTGACACTATACTTCACGTACATTCCTCTCTAACACTGGTTGACACTCGCCTTCATGTACATTCTTCAGTAACACCGGTTTGACATTCGACTAAGCATATATTCCTCCCTGACATGCTTTGACACTCGTTTGCACGTACATTTTTCCCTAACACCGCTTTGACACTGCACTTCAGATATATTCCTTCGTAACAGTGCTTCGAAACTAAAGTTCAAGCACACTCGTGCCGAACACCCAGCTTCGACATTAGCCTAGTTACGCTTTGGTGGAGAAATTATTTGACTTCTATAGCTGAAATGCTGTGATTGGATTATTAAAGGGATGACCAGGTCACTTAGAAGTTGAGAATATGTTTGTCACTAAATCTGATGTGTAGGTTATTGATTTTATAATTTGTCAGTTTGTACATTATGGTTCAGAGGTACATTGTAGGTTCCGCGAAATGTTCCTGAAATCTGTACTTTTCAGTGTTAAATTGCTGTAGGGTGATTCCGGCGTTACTTACTCGGCCACCGAGGGCCCATCATATGATTACAAGAAAGAGTACCAATATATTGACTCAGTTTTGGAATATGTAGGATGGGTAAAAGTGTCGCAGCAATGTGTCGTCCAGCAGAATATACCTTGTCAAAGTGTCGCTGGAAATTGTCGCAAAAGAAAAAGACGTTCAAACTGTCGCAGCAATCTGTCGTGCAGGAAAACTATTTCAAACTGTCGCAGCAATCTGTCATGCAGGAAAATATGCCTTGTCAAAGCGTCGCTGCGAACTGTCGCTCAGCAAAAATAGTTCCAAACTGCTGCATCAATCTGTCGTCTGGCAGAATATATAATTTTGTATTGTTGGGAGGGGAGGGGGGGGGGGTTGCCCCATCATACATTCGTGATGAACAGTTTCAAAGTATCGCTGCAATCTGTCGTCTGCCAGAATATACCTTGTGAAAGTGTCTCACAGGGAAAAGAAAGCTCAACTCAGACCCATTCACTACCCTTATAATGGTTTCCTTTTGTATTGTTTGGGGGGGGGAGGGGGGAGGGGGGCCCATTATCCGTTTCGTGATCTCTTACATGGAAGACGTACCCAGTGGCGAGACAAATCTGGGACACTCACTGACCTCTGTGGGTCTGCATGCAGTGTTCTATCCCAGTAATACAGATTTTTGGATCGATGATTCAGTAATAAAGATACAATGTTACTAATACTCATTACAACATTTTTTTTTATATTATACTGGTATGGATGAAACCGCCTTTGAGAGAGGGGAAGTTGAGGAGTCACTGGGTATAGCCTGCAGTACCGTAGCTAGTTCCGCATTACTGGTGTGGACTACTGATCCACTGGTAATTACAAAATTAGCCACACTAGCAAATGTTTGTGAAGCCAAAAGGAAGGCTGAAGCGTATCAATTCAATTCAATCAATTCAATTAGTTTATTGCTCAACTTTTGAAAAAACAAAGTATGGCAAAACATAAAACACAGACAATGAACAAAGAAGTTATTTCGAAGTTAACAGGCTGGACCAGTGATCCACACCCAGCCAAGCTCTGAGGAACGGTGAGCCTGTAGCGAGAAATCCAGGGACAAAGCTATAGCTGGCTCATTATGTAGTGCTCAACTTTGTCGGCTAGTGTGAGGGCTAGTGTTTTTGGTTTTTTTGTTTTGCTGAATATGGATTAATTTTTTGCCTATTCATCATGTAAGGAAAACACAATAAGTGAGTACATGTAGGGAACCTTGTTAAACCTGGGAAAGCTACCCGACAAGGTCCCCGTTTGAAGATCTTTAGGCCTACATGACGAACTTCCCATTTTTTTTTATCTGTGTAGAACAGGTTGGGGAAAATACCTTGATCGAGGTATTATACTTTGGTCGAGGTATTAGCCTATACCTTGGTTGGGGTATAGGGCTATGTCAACTTCAATTTTTATATATTTATGGAAAATGTGGACATTCACACATATGCCGGACTGCATGAATCTTTCCACAATATTGTTTCATTATTCCATGATTTTCATGGCAACGTATTGCTTCATTTTATGCGACTAATCATTCAAATTAGCCACTTCAATATTTCAAAAATGTAACATGGCTTCAAATGACATATTCGGTGAAATTTATTCTGTAAATGAAAATAGCATGGGGTGGCATACTTCCATATCAAGGTCATGCACACATTGCAGGATTTGAGAGGCAATGCCTAGTTAATAAATCAAGTTTAACTGATAGATACATAATCTTAACTGCTGGTTAAAACGAACTAAATGACGTCACTTCCGCCAAAGGTGGATGTTCGTGGTAAGCATATCCCGCATTAAATGCTCAGTTGTGTTATTACTGGATAATATCATAACTAACTTTTATTGTGTTTCGCTAACTTAGTGTCGATTAATTTCTGAAAAAAATGTGACAGTCGCGAGCCTGTGTTGTTTTCAGGACACAATCAAACGACGATACCCACGTGACCAGCTCAGACGGTTGAAAAGTGCTCGCCTCAGAAGACAGTTTGCGTTCTCAAAAATCAATTGGATTGGAGTGTGGTTTGGTACATTTCACGTGAAGTGGGAGGAGTGGTAATCAACAACATCAGTGTGTAGTTCCAGGTTAAAGTACAAGAAGGTCAGTTTTTCAGGGGCGAACTGAACCTGTTTAACCTGGAACGTAATAGGACTAAACTTTAGTTCGTTGTTACCTGCAAGCATGTGCACATAAAAAACAGACCTCTGCTCTGGGTATTATGACCCTGCCAAGTGTATGCATGCTAGGAGATTGTGCATTGCCTCAGACAATCTAATCTAATTTATTCATCAGTCAGTGCATCTACATTCATGCAACATGGATATATGACAATGAGATGGAAGTATGCCATCACATGCCATTTTCATTTACATAATAAATTTCACCGAATATGTCATTTGAAGCCAGGTTTCATTTTTGAAATATTAGAGTGACTAATTTGACGGATTAGTCGCATAAAACAAAGCAATAAGTTGCTGTAAAAATCGTGGAACAATGAAGCCATAGATGTTGTTGAAAGATCCATACAGTCCAGGGTATGTGTGGATGTCCACATTTTCCATAAATTGACAAAAACTGAAGTTGACATAGCCCTATACCCCAATCGAGGTATAGGCCTATTTTCCTCGATCGAGGTATAATACCCCGATAAAGGTATAATACCTCGATCAAGGTATTTTCCCCAACCTGTAGAAAGCATGAGGAATTGTAGCTAAGATTCATAGCGTCTCCCTTCCCTCACCGCTATGCCGACGACAAATTCTTACATTTCCCTGGTGGTAACTCGAACATCTCCATGGCGCACTTATTATTACCTTTGCGCCGGCTATTGGACCTTCATTGACTTGAGAAAATGGGCCGCCATGAATAAAAATACAGAAATGGCAGACTAAATGGCCATTCGTCGGTTAAAAATTGATTACAGAAGTTAAAATTATCCCTATGGAGCCTCAAAATCACCTGAAATCGAGGGTTAAGAAGATGGGCATTTCCGTCATACAGGGGGTGATGATCACAACATCGATTATGGTATTTTTATTCATGGCGGCCCTTTTTCTCAAGTTAATGAACGTCCAATAGGGCGCAAAGGTAATAATAAGTGCGCCATGGAGATGTTCGAATTACCACCAGGGAAATGTATTTGTCGTCGGCATAGCGGTGAGGGAAGGGAGACACTATGTCTATGAATCTTATTCTTAGCTAGAGGAAAAATTTGTGGTGTAAACTGGTAAACAACTGAACAACACTTAGCAAGGTTCATGACTACGTTCTAAGGAAAGCTTAGTAGTACCGTATATGCCAGCATACAAATATATTTGAACATCTTAGCAATAAATTCTGATCGTTCTTAGAGAACAACATACGTGAACATGGGTTCATAAATGTAAAGAGAAGCTAGACAGCAACAACAACATTCCTATCCGCTACGGTACAGTGTGGTCACGTGGTGGATTTAACAGTCACCCCAGAACACGGATCGCGCCACAAAGATAGTCGATCAAAAATGCGGAAAGGATCTCTGGTGTGAAAATACTATTAAAATTCCTTACTTATTATGTAGTAAATTTCGCCGGCACATCTCCAGAAAAACCTATTCCCAATATTTCTTTGCTGGAAAGACTGATTTGTTCTGTCAAATTTATCGGCAATTTGAACATATGATGAGCGGCTCGATTTGGAAGCAGCCACCATCATAGACAATCACCCGGCAGAAACTGAAAATGCCCTAAAACACCATGGGGGTAGGCCTACCCGACAAAAAGCTGTCACAATGTTGCTGTCGGCAGACACTATTCCAGCTTTTTTGTATATTTTGATTTGTCAAATAATCCAAAAAGAATTTCAATATTTATGATACCAACCATCCCTTCCTGGGGTGAATAACAGCCAATCAGCAAACGCCCTGTTTTCTGCCTATACACACTTAATAGTGAAGTCTAACATATAAGTTTAGATGAAATTACACGGCAATGATAGATTTATTGCTCAGTTTTGTCCATAGGACTAAAATGCATACACATTAAGACATAAATTAAAACAAATAGAACATGAGTACATTAAACCGTCAGACATTAAGACACTAAAAACAATAGGACATTAAAGAAACATCCCACAAGAAACATAAACATGATATACGAAGATTTAAATACATTAAGAAAATACCCCTACCAAGATCACATAACTGTATCAATGGGTCACACTGCATTTCAGAGCAGAGCTGCAGCGAGTTTTAACCTGTAACTGAAGTGTATTTTTATGCTTGTATACGCTCCTTAGGACCGCTATTGGCGGTGCATGTCATCCAATGTCCTCTCGTTTTTTTATATATGGATTCATGTATTCATTCGTTGTGAAATCAAATGCAATCATTAACTAAGTCAATCATGGCTCGTTACTGAAATTTGATCCTCTATAAGCAGGTTTTCTACATCTTATTGCACAGTTAATTACTGTTGCCAAGTTTGAAATAGAATGTAATATGTTCCGAAATATCACACATTTTTCGTTATATAATCTTTGTAAATTTCCGTGACGGAATCACAGTGGAAGTTCACCGTAACGCGATTAGACTCGTGTTAACTTGCTTGTCTAATTCTTTTGCTGCTCTGTTTCGATCTGATTATCCGAATATGACATTTCTTAGTCTGTGACGGAATCACAAAAAAAAACGTGACAGGATCACGAGTGCGCATTTTGAATTGTCTCCATAAAAGGGCTTTATTAATTACACATTTTCTGCAAAAAATATTCCTAACATGATTTTTTTACATCTAATTATAATATATACACTTCGAGCTCTTATTTTGACCATTGTGTAGTTGCTGTCAAATGCCGCATATGTTTTCTACAGATTTTAAAAATAGTATACTTTTCAGTTAAATGCAAGTTTTCTTCCTTGATAATTTTAAATTTCTCGAATTTCCCCGGTTTATAAATTGTGGGAAATAAAATTCCCGCTTAAAACACATCTTGTCTGTTATTGGCATGTTCCTTGAGATTATAGGAAGCGAAACAAAAAAAAACCAGCATGGTTTACGAAATAAATGTGGCGTGAACGTTGTGTGAAAAATGTTTTTGGTTACGGCGGCTTTTACGTCGAATTCCTGCAACCTGTGATTCATAAGTGTTTAATTATTTGTCAAATCAATTGCAATCATTTACCGTTAATGTGTGATTCTCATGTCTTATGGGAGCTTGCAAACAGGAAATAAAATGTATTACGTAACTAACTGACTGGGGTTTCTATAATTTGAGTAATCCGGTCTGGTAAAAATGACGTCCTTTTTGTCTTTCTTCAGAAGTCACTGCGCAGGTCCCCCAAGTAGTCACTCGACCACCTCGCTGGGGGTGTAATAATACCCCAGCCACCAATCTAGCCCCATAACTCACTTTAGCTACGAAAACTTACCTCTGGCCGAGTGGATTTCTGGGAGCGGAAACGGAAACGTCACACCTGTTTGTTTACTTTCTTATTTGTTCTAATTTTTATGTCTTTTGTACTCTGTCTCGACTGTGAAGCTGAGTACAATAAAGAATCTTATCTTTTTATATCATGCGCACAATTAATTTTCGGCGAAACCAATCTCACATTCGTCTATTTCCGTATTGGCGGAAATTAGCCCAGTTGCTGAGTTCTGGGGATATATTACTATTATTCAACTAAACATAGAAATAGTTTTGTATAATTTGAATGAATTATGTTGTTCGGTTTAAATAACTTCATTTCACAATAAAGTGCGATCGGATCGCTCGATTAGCAAAGGCACTATTTCGTAGCCGGTTCACTACTTGGCCATACACTCCCCACACAGATGGGGAGTTGTGCGTTCCACGTGAGAGGCTAGATCATTCGCAACTTCTCGGGGATCTCCGGTTTGAGATGTCCCTCGAAGGCCATTGACGCCATATTGGACTAGAGCGTGGTCACGTGTGTTTCGGTGTCAGGGAACTGTCAGTGACGTCACGGGAATTATATCTTGCCAATACGTGGCGTGTGTACCATTTAAACTGATGGTTTTCTATTGAAACGTGCTTCGAATGAAAGTTTTTAGAATATCTGACATAAATCAGAGACTCGCAGGGAAATATTTGCTGGTCGGGGATTAAGGCTTCCGCGAGAGTGATTGGGCTTCGGAGCCGAGTCACATCTGGAGATTCATAGGAAATTCATGTTGTCGTCCCCCGAGCGTAGAATCAGTCCCCTTCGTAGATTTCCGCTCGGGAGTTCCGAATGAGGCTAGATTATACGCTGAATACGGAAATAGCCGAACGTGAGATTGACCCGCCACCAGTCAGATTTTGGGACTGGATTCCGGGTTGCGCGGACATCGCCGGATATGACATCATATATAGTAAAATAGATGTTTGCCGAACATTTCGATTACTTTTCAAGTCTGCATAATACCTCTGTTGACCTGGAGTTGAAAATAATTATCTGGAGATTATTTTTCTTGCTTATCTGCACAGAGAATATGAAAAGTAGGCCTACTTTGCTTATGTGCAAAACTGAAGGAGTTGTTCGGCCGGATTAAAACTGAACCGTGCGTACGTGGGTTTTCCCCTAGAAGTCATAGCAACGTAGTAATATTCAACTCCCGCCATTGGAGGCAGGGATGATAAATGAGCCTGTGAAAGGGGGGCATGCGCTGTTGAGAGGATGGTAGTCCCTATATGAGCATGAGGCCAACCCTGTGAAAGAGCAGATGGGCTGTTCAGTTATTAGCATGACCCATTTATCCCGTTGGAGATAGTGAAACACAGCAACGCCGCAAAGCCGCTCTGCAGAAACTGATAGTTTCTCAGCTATCCCAATGTGAAGAGCTGGCTTGGTTGACATTGAGAATTTAAATATCCACACACATCATATCCGATCAAGAGTTATAACCTGTTGTCATATCTAGGCCTCCCTAGCAACGCCGCAAAGCCGCTGTGTAGTAATTGACAGTATGCAAACTAACAGAAGACCGCAACGCCGCTGTTTAGAATTAAAAGTTCGGAAAGATGTACGTCCAAAGATTACAAGACCGCAACGCCGCTGTTTAAAATTGAAAGTTCGTAAAGACATAGGCCTACATACAAATCCTTTCTGTAATATAACCCCGACCACCCACCCCATATTTGAAAAGTGTTATTTATCTAAATGGTGAACTAGGCTCGTTTCCCGTGATATCTTACATGAAGTATGTACCAAGTACTGTAGTTAAAATGTGGCCGTGATGTCATAAGACTATTAAATATTCATGACCTGGAAGCTGTGAACACCAAATTCAATTGAAATCAGTAAGATCCTACATAGCGAATTATACGATTGGGGAGCATTGATAGGATATTAATTTATTAAGATTGGTATAAAGACACGCATGCTTATTCTAATTCTAAGAAAAAATAAATGACTTTTTGTGTATTTTTATTGCTGTCTAGAGGAATCTATTGCTTCATGTAAATCTAAACTTTGCCTGTTTTCTGAGTTGAAATAAATTGTTTAAATTGTTCAACTTTTTATTGTCTCTGACATTTGAACTATTTCAGAAGTAGAAAGTTTGCAGACTACAGTGTAGGGATAGCAGTACCCGACTCCATCTGTACAGACCGGGCTGTGGGGGTCAACCAGGTAATCGTCCTTGAAATCATTTTCGTAGTTTAAAGTGAACACAGTAGGAGTAATTTGCCCTTGCTGCTAATAGGCGTTCAAGACGGTGGGGACAAAATGTGGACTGGATAAAAAAGATGGCATCATGAAAACAGTGCAATAATCTTAAATTGAGCAAACCGCGATTCTATTAACATCAAAATTGGGCTCTGTGGTGTGACAGACCACCTTCGTCAATGTTATATTTTATATTTAGACCCATCCATATTCAAGGCGATATTTTATATTGTATTGCCAGCGACTTCATTATATAAAACACAAAACCCTTTGTTGACATCGTGATGCTATCCCCATATCCGAATGTTGCATGACATCACAATACAACATTTCTACAAGAGCAATACATTGTATGAGATTTTGTCCTCCTTGACTCAAACGCTCACTGGCCATGAGAGTTTGGAAACATCCAATCATTTATCATTATTCCACCAATATATTGTCCTGGTGAGAAAACAGTAAAGGTGAAATATGTTGAAATTAATTGATTGTTTTGTCTCACAGAACCCAGACTCCATAGAGCCACAGCAGTTAGCCACGATCCTGGCTCACATGATCGGGCATAATCTAGGAATGAAGCATGATGAAGACGGTAAGAAAGTCTGATGTCTATCAGTCATTGATTAATTTAATTTTCAGTGGAGAATTTACCGATTTCAGTTTTGAGTGCAATTTTAATGGAAATCGCATTTCAAGTTTTTCATCCTGATGTCAATTTGGAATCATATCCCAATGTCTGTCTACAGGGTCATCCTTTTGAAATCCCTTAGGATTTAGTGCCTAAAGGCAGCATTTAGTCTAAAAAATAAAATGTCCTAAAACTAATCGGTTTTAATGTAACGGCAAGAGAAAATATTTGTGCACAATATGTGAAAATATTTGTGTCTAAATGTGTGTTGAATGACTCGATTTAGACAGTTTTTTTCTTCTCACGTGCTGCAAATGTCAATTTCATGTCATAACTATGATCATAACGCAATCAAGCTAGAACTTTGATATATTGTGTACGTATTTTTTCTCTTGTCGTTACATTAAAACACAATTAATTTTTTGGACGTTTCATTTTTTTAATTCAACTGCGCCACGTATAGGCCAAGATGCCACCTTATCATACCATCTCTTTTCTACTTTATCAGGATTAATTACCCTATTTGTTTATTAGTATATCCTTCATTGTAAAAATAATAAATATGTTTATGTGGATGAATTTTCTGTATCCATGCTTACGTTAGCAAACTGGAGGAGTGACTACTTTGAAGGTAAACACCCACTGGCATGACACAGTTTGCACTATAAATAAATAAGTTCCCTATCTATGGTTTTGATTTCCAATATTCTCTTCAATGCAAATCGTAATTCATTTTATTTTGCAGTTTCTTTTGCACAAATTTCTGTCTATGTTCATTTCCGGGTTTATCTTTTTATTTTATTTTTTTGTGATATTGTGATAGCTTTAGCCAAGATGATACACATATATATGTTAAATTAAAATACCTGGTACAGTCTGCTTATGTAATATGTGAAACTTGGTGTTGGATTACTAAAGCCCAGAATCTGTAACCCGACTTCCCATGACCAATACATGTAGATCAGGATTCCCCCCTTCTGCAGTTAATTGATGTCAAAATGTTGGGGAAGTTCTTCATGTAAGGGTCTTCAAACCGGGAACACATTGTGCAATACAGCTTGTCGGGTAGCTTATCCAGATTTAACACGGCTCCCTACATGTAGTCACCATTGTGTTTTCCTTACATGATGAATAGGCCAAATGTTGATCTACAAAATGCTTCTCTGTAATATTTTTGAAGTCTCCCTCTTCCTGTGTATACACAAATATATATAACATGCTGTAGCTTATTCATAAAAATAATTGTTACCAATGATGTAATGATTTGTGATTGAAATGATACTTTGATAGGGAACATTAAATTGGTTATATTCACATGTGACGTACAATAAGCTACTCAACATGGATTCATATATTTTGAATTTTGAGACGGAAAAAATGATTGTTTTCGTATTTAATTAGAGACACAAATTATGAAAGCAATCACTGTGATAATTTATTTATAAATGATAAATTTCTGACAATTTCTTCCCTATCTAGGTGACTGTGAATGCCTGGATTTGTATGGCTGTATCATGTCTACAAGAGTTTTGTAAGTAGAAACTTGTGTTTACCTTGAACTAAAGGTCACCCAGTCTTAGCAAATTAAAATCCTATCATGCTCCTCAATCGCTTACGTTGCTTTAGGATCTTACTTACTTCGATGGAATATTTTGTTCAGTGTGCCTATGTCATGAATATTTAATACCATTGTGACTTCACGGCAGTATTTGGACTATTCCATTTGTAGCTGGGGAGGGGGATAGGATCACCATCTCCATTTACCCCAAGGACGAAATGAAAGACCAGTTCATATATTTACCCCTCATTACGGCGCCACACTGGCTAGAACGCGGCAAGATCAATGTATATCCCAGCAGCATACAGTCAGATTCGGCTGAGCCAACGAAAAAATCCTACCTTAAGTGTCCCTTTCAAGGCACTGTGAAGAGATATCAGGATTGGTCCACATGTGCATCAATGCAAGCCGGTTAGGTCCTACAGTGACATATCCAAATGGGGGAGCAGAAAGGATTTGATATTAATCAGATTGAGGGTCACCAGTCATTCATTAATGCAATAATGTGTTCATATTAGTGTTTGATACACCAATGTACACCCTTCTTTAGCCATGGGACATATGCATCTGTGTGGTGAATTGATGATAGGAATACTTATTCATCTCATTTTATCGGGATAGAAGATAAAACTTTTCACAGAAAGATGTGAATGGTATTATGCTAGATTTAAATATAATTGGTAAATTTGAATTAATAACTATATTTACATGAAATTTGGTATTTGACCATTTTAAACCCTGGATATTCACACTGTTTTCTCTGTAAGAAACGGCTATAACCGTCTCAGAAAACTTGTATTTCTAAAATCTTATTTCAGGTCATTCCGTGGATTTCATTCGCGAATGTTCTCCAGCTGTAGCTTGAAGGACCTGGAAATCACCATGGAGATGGGACTGGGATCTTGTCTCGTTAATAGAAATGAGGTGAGAGCATTAAAATATTACAGCATTTCATCCACTTGTGTTTTCTCTGTCTACCTTTCATGTAATATTCTGTTGATCAAGCCTTTATGTTACTGACAAACTTCCTGTCTAGACGTATTGTTGTAACCAGACAGGCTTATGTTCTCCTATGTGGCTTGACTCTTACTTATAGTTTAGAAGATCTTTTTAGTCGGGTAAAAGAAGATTAGATTAGGGATTATTTTAGGTGTTTGTTGCATAAATTTTAATGTATGAGCAGGTTTTAATTTGTTGATCACGTTTACATTGTTGGGTTGTTGACTTATTTTGTTGGCATATCAGACAAGAAATTTGTTTGATCATCCCTATATAGTTGAAATATTGCTGAACTTGACGTTAAACCATAATTCTCTCTTTCTCTAATACACACATCCAACTACACATACATGTATAACAACATTGATTTCATATCATTCTTCTAGTGTATCAATCGATAGGTTACGATCGATACACTGGCTTGGTTAGTCACCGATAGCAGTTATATAAATATATAAATAACTCGAGGGGTTTTCACTAAACCGAACCAATCAGTAAGCGCGCTGAAGCAGCTCATTAGGCCAATCCGCAGCGAGGTTTATGTTTGAACTGGTTTGAATTTCATCGTTGCCAGACTACCTTTGAAATTAGGCTGAAATCAGCATCGGGTTTCAAAGAGAAAACCACAGGCTGCGCTAAGTCAAAACAACCGCTGGGAATAAAATGTACGAGATTGTGTAATAGATGCAACGACTCGATAACTCATCCGAATCACCAAAAAGATCCAGGTAAACATTCTGCGAGGATTTAGGGATTACCTGGACTTGTGCAGATGATAAACTGGGAGAAGGAGACAATTTCCGTTGAACTGTCACACTTTTAATTATTTGATAGTCTTTGTGTCTCTTTATTCCTACGAAGTAGGCTACAGATCGCAAATTGTCCGGTAATGAGTCAGTCCATCCGAATCCTTTCGTCGGCAAAATAAGGAGAACCGTTGACATTAGAACCTTGATTTTTGGCATGAACGTGCATTAGGGCATTGTTACAAGCAAGTTCTGATCTGAAATAATTCTGATTAAAATTAGATTGATAATTAACACTTCAGTATATTGTTATAGATATATGTGAACTGTAGCCTTTAACGTGTATCCTATTTCACATTGGCCACAGCAGGCTTCAAATTCAGGTCAAATTACCCACGGCTAAAAATACCCTGTCCGACTGTATGCCACATGGCCCTATTACTGTTAATCTTAACTACTGCATATACCCTCAAACAATTAGCGCTGTTTCCATAACTTAAATTGTTAAACCATATCATTGAAATAATATAGCAGAAAACATTGATGTGAGTTATGATATGTACACTATGACCAAAGACATGTTCATAATGTGCTAATCGGATAGTTAGGACAATCATTACTTTGCATCAGAGAGTGTGTGACCTGGTTTCAAGGGTTAAGACTTTGGAGGGAAATACAATTTTGACAGCAGAAATATGACCCCGCCATTTGCTGATTAGAGCGATAAAACAGGGTAGGCTAAATGGACCCTTTTCAATGCAGTATTTCTTGGCATGGATGTGAAAATATGAGGACATACTTTGGGTTTTTTTGTACCTCTTGAATATTGACTATATATCACACTTGGATATAATTTGAACAAAAATTACATGTGTAAACAAAATATGTCTAAATTTCTCTTGTCATTTCAAATCTTGATCCATTTTGATTCCTTGATTAGGGGATACAGAATCACTGCCACGGAGTGTGCTGGTGTGTCACAGCAATGCAATTCCGATTCACACAATGAAGCTGAGGTGGTTTAAGGTTTATCAATGAAAAAAAATCACCGATCAACCGCCATAGAATATAATGTAAAACAAGAAAACCGGAATAGTACATTCATCAGATTGCCGATACCCAAAATCTGTTCTCATATATCTAGATAACAACGTGATGTAGAGACGCTATTTATTCGTCTTTGTACCGGTTATGCTCAGGAGAATGACATAGAATCATTATTATCTTGTGCAGAGAAGGTGTTGGTCTTGAGTTGAATTACCGTAAACTACATAAATGCTACCTTTCTACTATAGTACTATATATAAAAATTTGTTGTATTGTTGGGAAAATAATGCGATTCAAAAAGTTGTTTTGATCCTGGACAAAGGCACTGAAAACCATTAAAGATATGTAAATGTATTTTCACACGTAAAGCTTGAAATCTACTGAACCTATATTATTCAATCTGTTTCCTTTAATTAAAAAATTGTAAAATTAAATCGGCGATCGTTATTTATTTTGGAATGAAGGCGCATTAGGAGACTGTTACCAACAAGTTCTGAGCTGACCTACTTTTGATGAAAATTTCTGGTGATTTTTGATGAAAATCACTGGCGATTCTGACTTGGGCGGTGCCCATCTTAATATAGGCAGGATTTCAACGGGGGGTGGGGATTTCCAAGAGTTAAATTCGCGTTCGAGTCCTAATGCCTACTGTACTTCGTAGGTCCTGTGACGTTAGTCACACTGCTCATGTGTTATGAGATGAGGCATACATTTCTTTGTTGTATTTCAGATGAACTTCCCCCAAGAGTGTGGGAACGGCTATGTGGAACGGGGTGAAGAGTGTGACTGTGGCTCAAGGGAGGTAAGTCTTGTCACAACTGCAGCTTTGAATAACAAGTTCATAGGGTGTTTTCATGAATATAAATTTGCATACAGAATTGTAATGTTACAATGTCTGGCAAGAAAGTAATGACCCTGATTGACAACCTGGAAATTAACCATTCTATTCCAACAGTCTCTTTTAATAATTTAAACTCAAGGTTGATCAGGTTAGGGAGATCCCATTCTCTAAAATGGAGGTAAGAAAGGTTGTTCTTGCTCAAAAACTTTGATTCCTTCTTAACCAATGCTCCAAAACTTTAGGCGCATTAATGTATCTATTGGGTATATATATCGTGTGTGCCTCAAGAGAATTTTGCTGAGTTCATTATGCAAACTGATTTATTGAGCAAAAACGACCTTTTAATACCTCCATTTTAGAGAGTGGTTGCATAGTTGAGAGCAATGTACTAGTCTTTAACAGACTTTTGTTTTTGGACTTGGTTGCTTTTGGAAGCATTATGGTAACCCCTCTAATAATTCAATCCCCCTATCAAAATTCAGTCACCCTCAATTTTTGGAGCAAAATTTAATCAACTGCTAATAAATTCGAAATAGCAAAGAAATAATGGATTATCTGCATGATTTTGTCAACTTCCTGTTCTAATCTCCCTCTGACTTTATATTGCAAAATTTCACTTCCTGTGATTGAATTATTAGAGGGACTGTTGTGCTGTAGATTCTCATAATGTCCTGTTTTGTGGTGTTTTTCCAGGACTGTAGGACATCGGACCCATGCTGCGACCCTGACACATGTTTACTGAGGTACTGGGCGTCATGTAGGACAGGTCCATGCTGTAACAACTGTACGGTATGTAAATCTCATGCCAAAATTAAGGTCAATGTCACTTTGGTCTGAAACGTAGGAAGTCAGAATTATTTGTTAGTGGAATTACAGTGAAACATGTGTATAGTGACACCTGGATAAACCGACCAGTCCCTAAATACCGACATTATCCATGGTCCCAGTACTTAAATTTAATTATGTCCGGGGGGGGGGGGGACATACAGCGATCGCTTTGTCCGTCTGTCTGTCCATCCATCTGTTGTGCCGTCCGTCTGTCCGTTCGAATTTCTTGTCCGCGCGATATCTCGGTTAATATTTGATGGACAGGATTGAAACTTGCATGGAATGTGGCCAGTGCCTCATAGTTGTGCAGCGTAGAGTTTTTTTTCCAAGTTCTGGTATAATTTTCAAGAGTTATGGCTCGTTTTCCGAAATCTCTGTGAATGGGACTTATCCGGGCTGGATCTTGGTTAATATTGTATGGACAAGTACGAAATTTGCATGATATGTGGTCAGTGCCCCACAGTTGTGCAGTGGGAAGTTTCTCCCCATTTCGCTTATATTTTCAAGAGTTATGGCCCTTTGTTCCTGAAATCTCCATGAATTGGTACTTGCCCGGGCTGGATCTTGGTTAATATTGTATGGACAAGTATGGAATTTGCAGGATATGTGGCCAATGCCCTATAGTTGTGCAGCATGAAGTTTCTCCGTGTTTCGCATATATTTTCAAGAGTAATGGCCCTTTGTTCTTCAAGTCTTTGTGAATTGGGACTTGTCCGGGCTGGATCTCGGTTAATATTGTATGGACAAGTATGGAATTTGCATGATATGTGGTCAGTGCCCTGTAGTTGTGCAGTGTGAAGTTTCTCCACGTTTCGTGTATATTTGGAAGAGTTATGGCCCTTTGTTCTTGAAATCGTTGTGAATTGGGACTTGTCCGGGCTGGATCTCATTTGCAAATTGTCTGGTAATGAGAGAGTCGGTCCTTCCGAATCCTTTCGTCGGCAAAATAAGGAGAACCGTTGACAATAGAACCTTGATTTTTGGCATGAACGTGGATTAGAGGACTGTTACCAGCAAGTTCTGAGCTGACCTACTTTCGATGTGACCTATAACATTACGCTTGGACCCCCAAGTCATCTGGGTGACCTTTAACATTACGCTTGGACCCCCAAGTCATCTTCCTCACCCTACATCATAGGTCCTGTGACATTCGTCACACTACTCATGTTTGTATATATGTTAAATTGTTTTTGAAACTAGTGATATTATTTTTTCAGCTCAACCCAACCTTCCATATCTGTCGGGATAGATCTACAGAGTGTGACGTCCCAGAGTTCTGTGATGGCATCAGTGGGGAGGTATGAAGAACAAATTGTATTGAAGGATAATTGCTTTCAACTGAAATATTTTACGATAATCCCTCTAATAATTCAATCACAGGAAGAAAACTTTTGTACTGAAAAGTCGGTTGGTGATCAAATTTATTAGAACAGGAAGTTGACAAATGGTGCATAGTTATGTAGATAATCTATTGTTTCTTCAATATTTCTGTGATTTAAGAGGTTGATCAAATTTATGAGAACAGGCAATTGAATTTCTCCCAAAAATTGGGGGTTATTGAATTTTGATAGGGGGATTGAATTATTAGAGGGATTACCATACCATGGGTCACATGAGACCACTATTCGTCCCTTCATATATGAAGAGTTCCACTGTTTTCACCATCTCAAAACTTCAGTATTTAGACTGACGTTTGTTTGTATCCTCTCCGAAAGATTTTGTATTCTAATTCTCAGGCTGTAATTGTACTTGTAACCTGTCTATCAAATAATTGTATATTTATGTCAGGCTTTATCTGCAGCAACAACACAAACTGAGTTGCATTTTTACTGACTTCAACACTTTTACACATCTCAACAGTGTCCAAGTAATGATTTCATCCAAGATGGCCACCCGTGTGATAACTCGACAGGGTACTGTGTGGGGGGTATCTGTCCCACCCTCCGACAACAGTGTGAGGCTATTTGGGGAGAAGGTGAGTTTAGCTTAGAATTGTGGGTAGTAACTTATTGAATTGAAATTATAAATTATAAAATGCATTCATGGTGGGATAATAAAATATATATCCCTGGTATGTTTCATGGAAAATGTGATTCATGATAAATTGTATGCAGAAACCTGCTTCCATGAAGTCTAGATCCAAGATAATAACATTTGAATTATACTTGAGAATAGGATGTAGAAAAGTGAATATACAACTATGGAATATGCTATTGGGCTGGATTTGAACAGACATCATTAGGTCACGCGATATAAGCTGATTCATCACCCCTGATTTGGAAAACAGCCCATTTGGGAGGGTGTCCAGAGCTACATGAAAAACTACATAATCTTACATCTTTTTATTAGCAATTAAACTATGACGTGTATTCTTTATAACAAAATCTGAAAAGAAAACAAATTCCCAATTTTACAATTCACATCAGCAGCCCTTGGCTTCAAAACTTGGTACAGTTTAGGGAATTTTGGTGTGTACATGTAGGTATTGGTTAAACTTGAATTCTCTCCCCTTGTCCTGTTATATTTCTAGTAAACTCTACATTGGTTTCTATGGTCGTTTTCTTTTACCCAGAAGCCTCAAGTGGTGATTTTCAGTGCTATGATAAATTCAACCCGACTGGTAACTTCAACGGTCACTGCGGTCGAGATGAGGCGACGGGACATTACGTGAAATGTACACCAGAGTAAGTTCAGGGTGAAAATGATACGTCACTTTGGTGCAAACTGATCAAGTTCTATTCGGCTGGGGCATTTACTATCCACATTTACAAGTTCACTTGACCCTCACCCGAATGTGATTATTAACCACATAACAGGTGAGTCGCACTAACAGCAGAATACATACTACAGATATTGGGTGGTTGGTGAGTGCCCGGTGGTCACGGGTTCCTGTTGCTTCAATGCGTTTTGTTGAGAAGCAACAGTAACTTGATAATGTGGTGTCTAGCACTGTAATTGCACTTGTCTTTATTGATTGCTTCAAAGATTTGCTTCTTTGAAGCAACAGGAATGCAACTTGTCTGGGTGGTGCCTAGTTGGTGTGTTGCGATATGACGGAAATATTGTTGAAAGCGACATTAAATCCTACTCGCTCACCCGTATTACAGATATATATTGAGGATATGATGGCTACCATGTGGTGCCATTGTTGAGGTCGGGCTATTTATTTGAACGTCCAAACATTTGTTCGTTATGATTCAACAAAGACATCGCGACTGCACAATGTTACCATGGTTAGGATGATGCAAATCTCATTATTCTTATGCCCAATATTGACGGTGATACCATCCAGTGAGCATGGGCAAATACTTTGACCATTAGAAACTGTCCTATTCCCGAAACTTGTAATTCATCATGGCATGATGCTGATAGACTCGACAAATTGATACCTAGTTAGACCTGCTTTCCACTCCACAACTAACCCAACCCACCTTTTCCAATATGCATGGTCAAAGGGAGAGAACTCGTACAAATCCTGTTTTATGTTTCTAATTTCAGAAATGCTCAGTGTGGTTTGTTACACTGCAATGGTGGCCTCAAAGTTCCGTTATTTGGTCCAGACAAAGCCTTCTCAAAAACTACAGTCTTTTCACACGGAGTCGAGTATGAGTGCAAGTATGTACAAATTCTGTTTCAGTGAAACAACTATTTTACAGTAGCAGAGACTTTTGCCAGGAATGTAGTCCAGTCCGATAGTAATACTGAGCGACTTGGTCTGACATGACATCATAAAATAATGTAAAAGAAGGGCAGATAAGCGAAACAGATTTCCAATCCCATATCTGAATTTGGACAAGCTCGGGGTGCATGTACCAAATCTGAAGCAGTTATCACACAAGCTAGGCCTACTGAAAGATAAAATATTCCAAACAAAACAGAATGAGCAGAAAGCCTGATATTTCCATCAGTATCTTAATATAACCCAATAAGAATATAGAAAAAAAATATTAAATCATTTGCGTTTTACCTATATTATGTTATTAGATTGATTAAATTATTAGAATATTCAATCTATAATGATATGTGCGTATGAGATATTGTCTTACTTTGTACAACGGTTAGAACATTAGCCTCGTAAGCTGTAGGTACTGTGTTCAGTCCCACGCAGGGTCATACCAAAGATTTGAAAAATGGAACTTGTTGCTTCCTCGCTTTCCACCAGCATAAAGAGGATAGAACAAGGACTGAACAAGGACAGGTTCACTCAGTGTCAGTATGATGTGACTGAGTGGGGTACGTGTCATGTCTGCCTACTGCATGATATTTTATGGTGGGACAGCACTATAAAATGGCAGCATTAGATCTGCTCTGTTGCAAGTGGTTTTTCCCACCTCTTCCCCTTCGTGATGTAGCTGAAATTTTTTTGAAAATGACATCAAACCCTATTCACTCACTCACTCAACCTGTTACTTTGTAGAATTGTCCATGGCCCAGCAGCTCTGGACATGCCGCACATGGGGATGGTCCAAGATGGTACAAAGTGTGGGGAGGGCAGCCTGTGTATGAATGAGAAATGTACAGCCGTGACAGACCTGCCTCGACTCCACTGCCCCGCTAACACAATAGGCATACCCTGCTCTGTGAAAGGGGTGAGTGGGATTCATTGGGATAAATTTAATCATCCCCAATTTTGGGGATAAAACTCAATTGGCTCTGCTAATAAATTTTGTCATCCTCTAAAAGCATTGAAATAATGAATTGATAATGGATTATGCATCATTTTGAATTATTTTGTGAACTTCCTGTTTTATTGAATTTGATAAATAACCCATAATTTTATAGTGAAAGTTTCGCTTTTAGTGTCTGACTTCTCATTAGTATTCTAATCCAGCACAAGTACACATTTGGAAAGTGCCATTCCAGAAAACAGTCGAAGACCTGTAACTGGAAATACGGGACTGTATTCTTAATAGACACACTGTCTAAAACTTTGTATTCCTTCGATTTAGGTCTGCACACAGGCAGGGGTATGTTTCTGCGATCCTGGCTGGGGAGGGTTTGCTTGTGATAAGGTTGTGGAAATAATCACCTATCCCCCGACGACGATGAGGCGTGTCACCACCCCAATAGCCACAGTAGCTCCTGTGGATTTGCAGACAATGGTCACACCCCCCTCAGCATTGATCACTGGAAGCTCCCATGGGACTACCACTGCACAGGCTGTTGTCAAGGGTAAGTGTTCAGAGCATCTTCACAGGACTTATTACAGGGTTCATATGGCTCCTGGAAATTAAGTCCTCAAAAATCCTGGAATTTAATTGCTAACCTGGATAGTCCTGGAAAAAGCTTAAAAATAAAGTTACACTCCTGCAAGAATTTCACTTCCATCTTCTGGGAGAACCAGCGATCTGATGCCACATGTTTATACTGTGCCAAAATCTGTTCCTGCACTTCATTAATTTGCTCTGACATCTTTGTTACAAGTTATTGTATCAAAGGTAAAATGTAAAGGGTTTCATATTTTTCTTTTTATATTCTTCGTGGGCCATTTAATGATGTAAATATCAGTCTTAACGACTTGATTTGGTTTTATTTGAAGTATGTTGTCTCCTGGTAGCTTTTGAAAAGTGCTTCAAAGTTGGTATCTCAAGCCCGACCGATTTCAGAAATGAATTCCGTATCGCTTATCTGCCCTTGTTTGATGTTGTTTTGTGACGTCACATCAGACCACCTGGCTGGTCGTCAATACTTGTAACGTTTTCAGTCTCCGAACGGCTGGTCTGACGTGATGTCACAATCAAGAAAAGATAAGTGATGACGTTTTGCAAGTCTGAATTCAGCTGGGTTAGGGGTATCAACTTTTAAAAAGATACTAGCATACAAGATAATTCAAATTAATCCAAGAGAAGTAGATATACTGGTACTTCTATCATTATTCAACCTATATTAAATGTAAAACGGAGAATTTAAAAAACTTTGCATTTCACCTTTAAAGAAAATTAAAATTATTGACCTGGAAAGTCCAGGAACACTTCTGGAACCAAGATTGAGAAGGGTCATTTCCTATGCTTACTAATGAGAAGGCATGGCAGTCTGCTGTCCATCAGAGTACAATTGCATGTGGTTTGAACTTTGAGAGGGTGTCAATCGCACCCAATGACTGCTGCTAGCTCGTGAGGATCACATTGTTTTTGACTTTCATCTACTGCAATGGCAAGTCACAGGGACGCCATGATTAGACAAAAATAGAGAATAACTGTCAGAATAACTGTCAGACATTCTGTACTGAACGCGACGTTAAACCTTAACAGTCCTGCAAGTGCCTTTCTTGACTCCGTCGTCAGAAATGTTCACGGAGTTGAGGTGGCTATCAGTGGTGGACTGCATCAAACTGCACAAGGCTGTCCTTGTATACAAAGCTATGAATGGTTCATCACCAACTTACTTGACTGACTATATGCAGCGGATAAAGAGACAAAGAACTACTCGTTCCATGACCCGTGGTGACCTTATGGTACCACGCCCAAGAACTGAAATTTTTAAGAAGAGTTTTATGTACTACGGTCCAAGGATATGGAACGATCTTAGCAATTACATCAGAGAGGCTCCATCAATTCAATCTTTTAAAGCCAGATTCTTGAAATCTCGCGAAGTATAATAACTATTTATTTTTAATTTTTAATCCCATGATTTTATTATCGAAATTCTTACCTTGTGTATTGTTTTATTCTTGTAATTAGGTGTCCAACTTGTACAGTACTAATTCTTATACTGGGCCTCGTGGAAGACTAGCCTTCGGCTAAACGAGCTACCCAGTCTAAATAAAGATTTTACATGTATTATTATTATTATTAATTCTCTCTCTCTCTCCAGACATTCTGTACTGATATCAAACAATTATTATAATGAAGAATTTTAGAAATTACAGTGGGATACAGATATATTGCTGTACTTCGTATAATCACAGTTTTAGAGAAAATAATGTTATTGTACAATACACAACGTGTTGTTTTCTGAGATCTGCTGCCCATTGATACCTTAGGGCAACTGTCAAGCCCTGAGAATAGAGAAGGGTCAAAACTGATTTTAAACTGGCAAGAAACAGTCAATCCAGCTTTTTTTTTTTGAGGCAGACAGTTTGAAGAAAACTAATTAAAAAATTTCTTCTGGAGCCGGGTGTTAGACCACTTTAAGAATTAAACACAATGATATTATTATTATGTCCTTAAATATTATAGAATTTGATTGAGGCCGAGATGTATGGAGCCTGTCACTTGTCAAGCCTGTGATGAAAAATATTTGGATCCCTGAGTTTGATTGAGAAATGCATTACTTTTCATCCAAGTATTTACTCATCAAAATCTTTTGTGTAATTGTAGCAAGTGAAGAGTCTGGCCTGAGCACGACATGGTTGGTGATCATCCTGGCATCTGTTGTTGGGGGTCTCGTCCTCATCATAGGCCTCATGATGGCCTGTTATAGGTTAGTACAATCCTCTACCATATCCTCTCCTTGACGAAAGGTGTACATTTGTATATTCTTTAGATGGTATGGGGATTCATTCTTCAATATTCTGATAATTATGGTTCTCCCTGATTGATAGAGTGAAATCTGCGAATACAGACCCCTGGATAAAACGGAATCTCGTCAAAACCTACCGAAGACTTTGACCCACATTTTCTCCCTTGGTTGATGCAAATACCATGGCCTTGAGAACCAACCCTGTTTTTACATGCAAAACTATCAAAACTATAGTAATTGACCTTTGAAATATTGACACAACATAATTGCTGACCGACCGACGTAGTACAAGATTAGTAGACAGTCAGTTTCCCTCAGTCAGGTTGACAGCACATTTTCAACCATATACGCAGCCAATTATGTTCGTATTTGTCATCACAAGGCCGTTAAGACCGTTTTTGTATTTTTATTTTTCACAGAAGAAAGAGTCCAAACAAGTCAACACTAGCAGGCAGCAAGAGTAATATTTTCTGTGGTGCAGACTCGGCACTTCTGAAGAAGAAGTTAGAAAATGCGTCAAAAGAAGGGGATTCTGGAAAAAAATCACTCAGGTTAATAACTTTTGGCAGTTTGCCAACATACAGGTAAGGGTGGTGTGCAGACGTGTTTGACCTCTTCTAAATTTACGTGACAATTTTCTCGTGGAAAACATCCTCATATTTCATTGACAAGAAGTGAATTGAAAATATGATCACTACCGAGTGTATATAATTAAGTAAGTATAATTAAATAACAGAAATTGGAATTTCCCACCTTGAAATATTGCATGATCAGATGTTTTGCAATAGGGATTTAATGAAATGGTACAAAAATAAGAACAACAGACATCATAAGAAAACCCACAGTAGGCATGGTAAGATCTCTAATTATTTGATCAGCGAAAAACAAAGCAAAAAAAGTCGATTCCAAAAAATATTCACCCCATATCAAAGCTGTTCATAATTAATACTGTACAAGAAGCTGGCAAAAGAGAATGCCTAGAGGAAGAGAAGTGGGGGGGATACAGAACTTTGTCCATCTTTACGTTCGTCCGTTCAAATGGCCAAATTTGTCCAGATGATATCTCGCCTACTATTTGATGGAAAGCTTCATAACTTACAGGGAATACGCATAATACCTGCACTGTTTGGGTGTTTTACCTGTTTCGTTGATTTTCCCCGGAGTTTTTCATCTTCCACATCACTATATGCTTGTCCAGACCACATGCCAGCTATTATTTGATCGACAACTTCAAAACTTATGTTTAGTACCCTGCAGATGTGCACGGTCTGTTTTTTTGCCTGTTCCAATCATGTTCCACAGAGTTATGGCCCTTTATTGCCAACGTCAATATTTGCTGCTATAGTACTTACTTGTCCAGGTTGTATCGCCCTTTATTATTGGCATAGTTGTCGGAAATTTTTGTAGTAAATGCACCTGGTGAATTATTAGGTAGCTGTTTCAGCCCACACTGTGGGAGTCTTCATACCATATGTGTCTTGAAATTGCACTAAAAAAAATGTTGCTGATTTTCTTTAGCGCAGAGATATTCTTATCATACCCACTTCTCTATCTACAAAAAATGAAGACAACGTTCGGATGGCAATTGTGATACAGTCGACTTAATATTATAACTTTTGAGGACCATTAATTTAATATAGGAGAAATTTCAGAAAAAATGTTGGGATGTTTTCTTCAATTTACTTTTACTTCTTTGTTTGGTTTATTTTTTCGCTTTCAACTCTCTGCACATTACTTGACCTGTTTGTTTTTGTTTTCATTCCATGTTTTCTTTCTTTTCATTCCATACTCTCTATCTGTAATATCTGAGAAAGATGATTACTTTCCTTATTTGATTCGGCATCAAGCTATTCTCTGTTTCATTCCCATGTATATGTATTGTTTTTTTCCTGCAGTTGATACGATTCTTTATTTCGCAAATGACAACTCTTTCAAATATTTCCTATCATCTGACGGAGGATTCATAGGAGTTCACTAATGAATTGAATTCACTGATTTTCACATTTGTAGATGTTTCGAACAATGATGTATAAGCTGAATGCTGACTAAATGAGATTTACTCAATCTTTTCATGCAATTACTATACATGTATCTCTTTCTGTCGATACAGAACTATATTTTATGCAAACTGAAATGTTTTTTGATATCTTTGTAGACTTGGCAAGGGGAAGAAAAAAGGGAAGAAGAACCGACTATCAACTGATGAGGAGAGTGATATCGGAGAACTGCCGCCACCTCCGATTATAATTACCTCCCCTAACAGCGCCAAGCCACCCGAGAAGGGCATCCTGAAAAACTCGCTACGTTTCAAGGACACTCTGGTGCAGACAAGCGAAGACACGAACACAGATGACAACAACGACGAGTTTGACCAAGGTTCACGCTCCAGCCTGAGTCTGACTCAGTGTATGGGCAACGATGAGGAGCTGGAAGAGGACGAAGAGGATGCAGAACTGCGCCAAATCCTAGAGGGCACTGCTGCGCGCTACAGAGATCATGACCACAACTATGCAGGCCTCAACATGATCAACTCAGACAGCTATGACAATCATTTTGTTCTACCCACCCCACCATCGACCATGTTCGATAGCCCCCTACCCAGCCCGGCATTCAGTTTCGCCAGCAGCGGACGCAACGGGAATTATTCATATCCACGACGAGGCAGCAATAACAGTGGACGTGAAAACAGCATCTCCTCCCCAGCTTTAGCCAAACATTTGAGATTACGTCCCCTGGGGGATATGGTTGATCGTAGTCAACCCACGTATGTCGATTTGTCCCCCTCCCCCGAGGATTTATCCAATGAACATAAGATTTCTCCCTCAAATTCTGAAGATATTCGCAGTAGTGAAACCGAAGTTGACAGAGATTACTATCAGTGTGCTAGAAATGCTGAAACGCCTAAATATTCTTATATCGGCAGCAGGGAGGATCGACGACCCAGCCTCCATCGGAAAGAACCGCAATCCAAGACCTCAGATGCAGCAGGACTTGGGCTTGCTCAAATACCGAAGCTAAGTCCATTACGGTTTGAGAAATTTCTGCTCCATGCGAGAACTAATTATGATAGCCGAGGTTTGAGAGGTATTGATGATGATGTCAACAATGCAAGCACCGGTGAACTGGGATCGCATCATGGAACAGGAAATTCTCGAAGTGGCTGCGAGAAAAGTTCCGGATACGGGAGTGAGCAGGATCCCGACAGAAAAAGTCTTGAGGACGTCATAAATGCCAGGTCACGGTCACAGTCTTCGTCACCACCGCCCAGCTTCAGCAACGTGATCAGAACCGGTCCAAACCGGATCCAACTGGTTCCGGGGCCAAGTGTAGAACACCATACCCCACCTCTGCCTCCAAGGCAGCCCCAGAGGATCTCCTACAGTGCTAATGATAGGTTGCAAAAACTTTTAGAAGGCCTGCCCCGGATTAGCGCGGGTAGTTTTGAGAGAAGCCCGGTGCAAAACGTCAACACCCCTAGTGGAAGCACAAGCGCTAGCTCTAGTAGTGGGTCCAACAGAGGTAGTATTATCAGTACTCCATCCGAGCCCATTCCCAAACCTCGTTCCTTAAGCAGCCGTAAGAGCAATCGCGATAGCGCGCCGTGCATCGACAGAAGCTTGGACGAAATTCCACAGACTGTTGTAAAGAGCGAGGAGCAATCCGCCGTCACTGGGGATAGTCCCATACCGCAAGACTGTACCGACGGCAAAACACGCCGACCCACGAGTTTGGACGTGTTTCAAAAATCTAGTCTGACGGACAAAAATAACCTGAACACTGCTGGCAGCTCTACAGACAAACTGGAGAAATTTGCAAACAAACAGTACGGTGCGTTTGATCATGACATGACATCGGTGAATGTGGAATAAGTGCTTATTCACCACATGTTCGAATCATCTTATCACTTGCATTGTGAAAATCATCATGGATGCAATCAAACGGTATTTGTAATTTTAATATGGAGCATGATCGAACTTACATTTTCACTTTCAAGTGGGAGAATTCATGTATGGTTAAACTTAGCCATGAGTTGAATAGCCTCCATCATTTTATCATGTGCATCTCCATGTCACTTGTACCCTGCAAACATTGGATAATCAGCTTCGTGCCTTTGCTGATACTGATGTATATATAGCCACTGCAAAAGTTTGATCGCCTGCGTTGAATTCGTAAAGCCGACATAATCTCCCTATTCCTGCAAAAAGCCACGCTCCTTGCCGGTCCTGCCAATTGTCAGTGGTAATTATCGTAGGGTCAGAGTTCACCACCTAGCATGCTTCGTGGCAATTGGACAGAGTAGCTGGCGTGGCAAGGCATAAGAGCCAGACAATTTTAATCCATGTGATATGGATCTTCCAATTGTCTGGCCTATTGGCTGTAGAGTGTATACTACAGCAAAGGCATGCTGCATATGGGAGGAGTCTGCAATGTAGGGTATTTCCGTGTACAAACGAAACAAATTTACTGCATGTTCGTCAAAATTTACTGTGTATCAGGTACAGAGGCACTTGAGTATCCGGCTGTTAACTGTAATATTGAGTGTTCAAGGTTTAGTTTGGTGCAACGCTGAAACTAAAATATTGGTGCAAATATCTTGTGACAGAAACACTCATTACCGGTTTACTTTGGTGCAACGCTGAAACTAAAATATTGGTGCAAATATCTTGTGACAGAAACACTCATCACCCCTCTATTATTTCACTCAATCTGATTAAAACCAGACCTAAAAAGAACGCTCCCTATCTGACATGTCACTGATTTTAGATCTGACAGCAAGGCTAGGGTTTCCGTGTTTGCATACCTAGCTATCGACAGATCAAGGTCATGTGCATATCATGCCTCATGTAATTGCGGCGAGGGGCGACAGGTGTACGATAAGGAAAGTAAAACTCATCTTCTCGTATATTTTAGCTTGTTTCATCTGACAGATCAATATTTTATTCTCCAGAAACAATGATTTTCGATTAACATAAATAGAATTTAGATATGTCGATCAATTACAAGAGACATTTCTCTCTGCATGAAATCACGAGGTCAACCTATCTCCCGTGACACAGCTGTGGTCTGAGCTTTAGGTCTCAAACATACATCCCTAAGTTGGGGAGAAGCTCTGTGATTGGCCAGCACTCAGAACATGGAGATGGAGGTGTTGTGCCCAGATCTACATGAGCGACAAGTAAAATGGGGAGCGTTTTTTTGTAAATCTGGTTATAATCAGATTGTTATTTCACTGTACCAACAGTATTATCATTGTCAACTCCTCAATAGATTGACTCGTCTTGTTAGAGAATTTATCACTTGTATCACCCTGTTATATCACCATTGATCATTATCACATCTAGGTTCATTACAAACAATCATTCTAGAATCTCACATGTTCAGAGTCTAAACCTCCAACTGTCAATATACAAACCTCTGAAAGATTCTCCTTCAATTAATTCTGCAAGATCTTCACTGTTCATTAATAATGATTGACACAGAGCATTTATCCGTATAAGAAAGTGATGGAAAGTACATCGGGTATGGTTAAGAGAAGAATAGGCAAGATACAGGGTATTCATTGAGACACTATGAAAGTGCAAACTTAACACTTAAATTGCTGTACAATAAATGGATGTTTAGCTCAATGAATAGAGAATATCTTTGATTCCAGTGCAGATAGTGTCTGCTGTCAAAACAATATTCAAACTGCTGGGCTATTGACATATATAGGCAAAACAACCACCAGGTGCCCCCCGACCAACAATACTCCTAAATCAGGACAAACAGGCCCAGGCAAATCTGTTGAGATTTCATTTGACTGGGTTCATGTAGATGGGTTACAAGGTATAATCAATCAGTGGGTTGTATACAGACAGAAGATTTGGTCTCTGACATTGTGAAAATGTTCTTCCATATAGCAATTCACATTTCAAACCAATATTCTACTGGAAATGCAATGGTTTTGTATGTCTATTGTCTGTCAGAGTGCTACACCAATAATATGCATGAAGTTTAATAAATCAAAACAACGTTAATGTGCAGGCCTATTGCTAGGATTTTCAAAGGGCGCTGCAAATGTTTTCAATTTCGCAATTTGTTTCCCAAATCTTAAACCTGTTTCAATTCAATGCCATTCAATCTCCGTCAGGAAGATGATACAACGTAGAAAACAGAAGTTAAAACTAAAAGTTAGCTCCCCTAGCGGAGAGTTGTCCGCCCCTAGGAGAACTCTCCCATCCCATTCCAGCAGGATACTATAAAGGCTATGCATCAGCCATTACTCATCCTCTATTCTCTGTTGTACCTCGACCAGTACACATCAGGAGGAAGTGTTTATACAACCTGGGTTGTTGTTGTAACGACCCGCTGTATCCTTATCGGTTTTGACTTGTGTTATTTCTTGTCAGAAGTTGTTTATTTGTGGTCGGAGACTCTTTCATTAGTCATGTCTGAGCTTCCGATTTCTATTGCTTGTAATTCGTGTGGGCAATTCTGGTCCAGTTTGGATGCCCACTCGGTTTGTTTTTCTTGCAAAGAATTGTGTTATCGGCGTAATACATGCGCTGAATGTGTATTATGGGGCCCGCTGGCTTGGAAGAATTATGCTCAAGCCAGACGCGCTTACCTCTTACAGGCTTCTGACGACCCGTCTTTGTCGGAAGTCGACAGGCGCCTGTTAGAAATTGCATTGGTAAATGACATGGAAACTAACGAAGATTTCGTTAGTGTCGGTGTAAATGTTTCTCATGTGCTTAGTAATCAGAACTCTCCCGCATCTGTATATATTCCACCCAGCGGAACAGTTCTAGATAAATCACAAGTTTTGGACAGCCTAGCATGTACAGGTGTGGCTATGTCTGGAGTAGCCAAACCGGTTTCTTTGTCTAGGTCAACAAAGACTTCTCGACCCAAACCCACCATGGCTGACCCTTCTATTGTTCACGTCGGACAAAGGATTGTAGGGGAATCGCATACTGTTCCGACTTCTCCATTGTCTATCGGTTTAACACACTCCGTTACCTCTAAACGAAATAAACATAGGGACGTGTCGGTTTCTCCTTTGCGGGTAAAATCAAAACACAGTTCTAAAGTGGTTTCTCGGTCTATGGTGGGTCGTTCGGACCTACCTTTGAGTGTCCAAATTGCTGATTTGGGGTCTTCGACTTTTGCGTATTCTGATTCACATCATCGGTACCATGCTTCTACTAGACGCTCACGTACTCCGCAACGTCGGTCACGTTCTCGTTCTCCAGTTCAGTCACATGTACGTTGGTCTCGCTCGCCTGTACGACGATCTCGGTCTCCGGTTCGTAGCTCTCGGCCTCCGGGTGATTCTACTACGGCACGCCGTTCTCGTACTTCAATTCTACATTCTCCTGCGTCTCCACGCCGTTTGCCACGGCTTTCGGTATCGCCTTCTGATAGAGAGCGCCATGTTCATTCGTCGCGGACTCCATTCCTTGATCATGCGGTCGTCCACGATTTTCCTAGTTCACGCCGAAGTCAGATCAGGCGTCCGCCTATGCCGGTTTCGTCGAGCTCAGCTGATGATTCTAGTAATTCTGATGATTCCGCGTCTTCTAAAGTAAACCCGGAACCTGCGCCTAAAATGGATTTTGCAGACAAAATGGATGCACTTTTATCATTGCTACCGGATATGCCGCGTGCCTCTGTTGTTCTCCCGTCCCTTAGAGTGGGTCGATCAGCGGCTTCTTCGGCCTTTACGTCCTCGGTACCTCCATCTCGTCCTTCATGTGCGCCGTCACCAGCTTTGAAGGATGATTTATTGAAGTTTGATCGGCAATTAGAGGAAGACAACAAGTTGCGTAAACCTCGATTCCAGTTTCATTTTGATATTCATGATAATGTGTTGCCGGACAAACCACCCAAACGAGATCGGGATTTAGGTCATGTTTCTAAGGTGGGCAAGTTGGCCCCTTCATCGGTTCCTTCCAAAGTTATGGAGAATAATTTGGAAATGTTACAAGAAATACAACGGGCTTCTTCTACCGCAGATTGGTTTCTGTTAGCGGCATCTCGTATTGCTTTAGATCCGGCGTCAATTCAAGATGATGGGTCGGCTCATTTAACCCCGGGTCGTGTGGCTTACTTGCGTGGTTTTCTCGACACGCTAGTTCACGCTAATCGTCGAGTCATGGAAGCGGGTTCCTATTCCTATGTTTCTCTTGTTCAAGCACAACGGGAGTCCTTGCTTAAGGTGGTCAAACCGGATGTCCCTTACTTGGTTAAGGATCAGTTGCTTCATCAACCATTGGGATCCAAATTCATCTTCAATAATGCTATTGAGTCGGTTATGCCCTCGGTTCGGGATGAACGGACATCTCGCCTGATTGCATCTGTAGCTCGTCGCCCGGGCGGCTCCGCGGAGCGTAAGCGGAGAAGAACTCGTACGTCTTCCACCACTACCACCCAGCAGGAGGGCACATCTCGGAGTAATTTTCGGGGCATTGACAAACCTCCAAGAGGCCGCGGTCGCCGTTCCTTTCGGGGAAAATCTTCCAAACGAGGACATTCCAACAAATGACTATTATATCCCCGTTCCTGTTCAAACCGAAGATTTTCAGCTTCCTGCCTTCCGCCCCTTTACTCATCAGGTTGTGGGCGGGCGTCTGCAGGTCTTCTACGAGAATTGGCGGCTCATTACCAACGACGCCTGGATTGTAAGAGTTTTAAAGGAGGGCTTCCTGTTCAACTTTCAATCTCTGCCCAAGCTCATCGCTTGGCCTCGTTCCTCCCGTCTGCCAGTTCCCGCAGGTCACTTACAGACGCTGCTATCTTCGGTCTCCACGCTCATCGACAAGGGAGCAGTAAGGGAATTACCACGGACCGAAGACAGCCTAGGGTTTTACAGCCACGTGTTTCTGGTACCAAAGAAGGACTCAGACCAGATGCGTATGGTGATCGATCTAAAGGTTTTGAACAAACATCATCTCATCACTCCACCTCATTTCAAGATGCCTTCTGTGTCATCGATTCGGGCCCGCGTACATCTCCAGGATTGGTTGGCCTCAATCGATCTCCAGGACGCATACCTTCATATTCCAATTCATCCACGTCATCGACGGTACCTACGCTTCGTGATCAACGATCGGCGCTTCGAGTGGCAGGTTCTTCCTTTCGGTGTAAATATCGCCCCTTGGTTGTTTACCCGGATCACTACACCGGTTATGGCCTTTCTTCACTTACGAGGGATTCAGATCGAGGTCTATATAGACGACATACTCCTGTGGGCAGCGGACGAGTCTCTCCTCAACGCCCAGGTCCGGTTCACACTACTGGTGTTACAACACCTAGGTTTCATCCCTCATCCTCTCAAGTCAGAGTTGGTTCCAGCTCAGGTGCGCCGCTACATTGGAGCGATATTCGATACTCGGTTACAACTGGTGTACCCTCCGGAGGATCGTTGGGACAAAATTCAACTGCTAGTTCGAAGGTTTTTGTCATCAACGTCACAGACACGGCAGCAGTGGCAAAGTCTGGTGGGTCTGCTTACTTCCACACAGGGCCTTACGCATTACGGCCGACTCCAAGTTCGGCCTCTACAGTATCATCTGTCTCCCTTCCTACAGACGCCTTACCTAAATCCGGCGGTTCCGGTGTTGACGTCTCTACATCCACATCTGATTTGGTGGCTCTCGCGCCACAACGTCATGCAGGGAGTACCATTCCGTTTCCCGGTTCCGGATCACCATCTTTACACCGATGCTTCGGAGACCGGCTGGGGAGCCCATCTGGACGACTTGGAAGTGTCCGGCAGATGGTCAACGTTGGATGCCAAACTTCACATCAATCTTCTGGAGATGAAGGCTGTCATCCTAGCGGTTCAACATTGGAGTCTACGTCTCACGAATTCGTCCCTTCTCATCGCGACGGACAACTCCACGGTCATTGCCCACATCAACAAGATGGGTACCACCCGATCGCTATCAACGTTTCGTCTGGTATGGGAGCTGTACGATTGGGCTCGCCTTCATCATTGTTATATCCATGCTCGCCATGTTCCCGGTCGTCTCAATGTCTTAGCGGACAGCTTGTCCCGGCCAGACACCGTTCTTCAGACAGAGTGGCAGCTTCATCCGGAGGTGTTCCGACAAATTTGCAGCATTTGGGAGTCACCTTTGATCGATCTGTTTGCGACGAGGAACAACGCCCAGTTAGCCCTGTTCGTCAGTCCGATTCTGGATCCTCGAGCCTTCGCCATCGACGCTCTGTCCATCAACTGGGACAACTTCCTAGCTTATGCCTATCCACCAATGGCCCTGATTCTGGAAGTTCTTCAAAAGATTTCTCGACACGACTGCATCATTCTGCTCGTTGTTCCGTGGTGGCCTCGTCGACAGTGGTTTCCGATTCTGGTCCCGCTCCTCACTGCTCCACCACGGTGTCTCCCAGTTTGGCCCAGCCTGTTATGTCAACCGCACGGGATTCTCCATCACAACCCGCGGTGGCTCAACCTACACGTCTGCAGACTATCCAGAATGCACTCTCACTCCAAGGATTTTCAGCAGAGGTTGCACGGACGATGGTTTCAGCCAACCGATCCTCCACATCGCAGCTCTATCAGGCGAAATGGGCCTATTTCGTCTCCTGGTGCCGTAGACGTGATGCCAATCACGACACTGCCTCTGTTTCCCTAGTAGCTGACTTTCTCCTTCACCTTCACCGTGATAAGAAGTTCCAAATCAGCACCATTGAAGGGTATCGATCTGCTCTGGCTAGGGTGTTACGGCTTACTTCGGGTACTGAAATTAGCCTTAATGATAATATCTCTGCGCTAATTCGCGCCTTCGCATTACAGTCGCGTCGTACTCAGCAACTGTTACCGAAATGGGATATTGGTGTGGTTCTGTGTGCTCTGATTCATCCACCTTTTGAACCCCTGGAATCCGCGTCTATAAAAGCGGTGTCTTATAAGACGGCCTTTTTGGCGGCGTTTGCTTTGGCGTCCAGAGTGTCTGAACTTCATGCTCTTGAGAGATCTTCTATGACCTGGAAAGCGGATTGGTCTTGCATTGCTTTTCGGCCCATTCCTGAATTTATCGCCAAAAATGAGTCTGTTCGGTCAGGTCCGTGTGCTCAACGCTTGTACTCCATTCCAGCATTATCAGACTTTGTACATGGTCTCGAGGACGATCTTCTGCTATGTCCGGTTCGAGCCATCCGCCACTATCTTACTCGCACCGACCCCATTCGCGGCTCTCGGCGCCTGTTATTTCTGTCTCTACGCCCAGCGGCAAGGCGTGACATTACAAAAAATACCATTGCCGCTTGGCTGAAGAAAACCATTAAGTGGTCTTATCAACTGGCCATTGACTCCCCTCCACTGTTGTCTACTGCCTCTTCCCATGAAATCCGAGCCATAGCTACGTCTTGGCCTTTATGGAAGAACTTGTCCATCCATGACATTGTCCAGTCTTGTGCCTGGACGGCGAACTCCACGTTCACCAATTTCTATCTGAGAGATATGTCACTCCAATCAGATAGTGTGACCACGCTTGGGCCTTTGGTAGCCGCCCAACACGTGGTCCAGTAAAAATTTCAAAAGGGGGGGGGGGGGCGGCATTTTGGATCACCACAGCAAATCAGACAACTTGCTGTATCATCTCATCTCATCTCCCATTCGTATCATATCTGGAAGGAAGAAATAAGTCAGATGGCCAACCGGGGATGTCCATTTCATCATGTTAAAGGCCTGACACTATGGTGAGTTGTTCAACTTTGCCTTAACTGAGGTTTGCTTGTGTCTTTCAGAAACTGACTTCCTTCTAGATGTCTCAGCTGGGTCTCCTGTGCCTCAACTCACAAGACACCCGCTCCTGACCTAGTGTCAACAGTAGTGAAGAAAGTACAGAGAGTTGAAGAGTGCGCGGCTCACCCAGGGAGCAGGCTTGGCAATTCCAACGCATCTAATTTCATCACTCCAAGTATGGTGAGTTGCCCTCAAGAAGCTTGCGGTCTGAGAGTGGTGTGGACTTGGTACCTTCCAAGTTTTGGGCACCGCGTTCCCCTTTACTTACGGTTGGATCAAGGATCTCCCTGTATGCAATGGCTGTGACGGAGGTTCCCCCTAGTCATACAGTGTCTACCATGAGGACCTACTTGTCGCCTAGGGTGTCCGGGTTTTCCTGCGACTTGGTGGAAATGTGTACCACATCACAAGCACAGTTACATGGATGGAGACACTCAGATAAGTAAAACTGTATCAATTCCTTCAATTCCCTATGAGTCTGAAGACCAGGGTTAACTTGATGAGTAATTATGTCTCAAATCTATACCCATGTCTGTGTCATTCCAGCGATTACTAGTCTACTATAGGGAGTTACCACGAGGCCGGGATTCCCGCCTCCATATGTTGGTACTGTGGCATTGAATTGAAACAGGTTTAAGATTTGGGAAACAAATATCAAACATTTATAAACAATGTTTCTATTTGTTACCAAATCAAACCTGTTTCAATTTGATTGGCCCTCCCTCCGTCCCCTCATGCCGGCCTTAAACACTACAGGTCTCGGTAATTATAATGAGAATAGAGGGTGAGTAATGGCTGATGCATAGCCTTTATAGTATCCTGCTGGAATGGGATGGGAGAGTTCTCCTAGGGGCGGACAACTCTCCGCTAGGGGAGCTAACTTTTAGTTTTAACTTCCGTTTTCTACGTTGTATCATCTTCCTGACGGAGATTGAATGGCATTGAATTGAAACAGGTTTGATTTGGTAACAAATAGAAACATTGTTTATAAATGTTTGATATTCTTACCATCCCAGGAATGCCAAGGGCATCCCTCCCCCCTTTGGGAAAATTTATACTTTTTATGCTTGATTTCAAATTCCTGCATTTAGCATAGTTTTAAGAATAAAATGTGGAGTTAGATATCTAATTACATAATTTATGTCATTGGGAATGAAATGACAAAAAAAAAATTTATGAGCAAAAAGGGGGTACATGTGCATCACACGCACCATGGGTAGCGACAGCCCTGATGTGCATGCATGCTCCACCAATTTTGTTCTTCTGTTTCATTTCTGCGCCCATTTTTACATATTACTAAATCTTTTCCTCTGACATGTCCAAAAAAGTCTTCAAGTGCACATTTTTGTGAAAACCGGGAAATTTATAGCCACAGGATCCTGAGGATTCTAAATGATGAAAAGTGTGTCTTTATTCAACAAGTTTCTTTATAAAAGTTTTGATAAATGGTACATGCAGCTTTTATTATGTTTTTGGCTCGTTGTACATTCATTTTAGCAAAGGACAGGCATGCGTCTTGAACTACAAAACAGAATAATGCAACGTTTTTTGTACATGTTAATATATGGAACGTGAATCTTGCGTATGCCGTGAATGATCCACGTGCAGTCATTGTATCATATTAAAGTAGGCTATGAATGAATTTTATGTTTACGCACATCCATATTCTTGTTTTTAATATAAGGTTGGTTTGAATTTACCAATTAAGATGTTAAAGTTGATATTTTTCGCAACAGTTCATTCACTGTTTTACTAAACCATCTGGCAAACACCAAGCTCAGAAACGGAGATATCAGGAGGAGATAACTCCCTTTACTGGAACAGGGGAGAGAGCAACCTCCCCACAGCGCATGCTCCATTTCGCAGGCTCCAATAACATCCCTGCCTCCAATAGCGGAAGTTGACCTTTACTACGTTGCTATGACGTATAGGGGAAACCAACCAACGCACGGTTCAGTTTGAATCCGACCAAACAACTCCTTTAGTGTTGCACATGAGCGAACTACTTTTCATATGCTCTGTCCAGATAAACAGGGAAAATTATCTCCAGATAATTCTTTTTAACGCTAGGTCAACGGAGGTATTATGCAGACTTGAAAAGTAATCAAAATTTTCGTTAAACATCTATTTTACTATATATGATGTCACTGCCAGCGATGTGCGCGAAGGCCCCGAATCCGGTCCAAAAATCTGACTGGTGGCTGGGGTGTTATTAGACCCCCAGCGAGGTGGTTGGGGAGAGAGCTCTCTGTATGGTACATGGGGGATAACTCTTTACATGAACAGGGTTGTATATATATATATATGAAGGTAGATACAATTTCCGTGTAATTTATTACCTTAGATTTTGATCTCATACCAGTAAAGAAATTGTCCTGTGTAATTTTTGTAAAGTTATGTATTTTTAAAACGCGATGTATGCGTATTACATCTCTGATGTTTGTGAAGGTTTTTAGGTTGTTTTCACATGTCATTTTGTGGAATATTTTATACACTTGGCTGTTGTTGATGTTTTAAATGTTTGATAACTGTTGTGACTTCCAGTTCTGATGTTTTTATACTCTCTGTATGGGTGTTGTGTTGTTTTGAAGTTTCTCTCAAGTAGAAGAAATACTGAGATAATTTTTTGAAAAATTGTTATAACTTATTATTTTTATAATACAATAATTGTTTCTGCTGTAGCTTTTAGAGTGTGTTAGTCTTAGATGGTATCAAAGCTTTTTTTTTGTAAATAAATAAATTCTGAACGATAACAGATGTGGTTCCATTAAAACCAGAAAATTAGGTAGACATTATACAGATATCGCATGCTGTGAGGTGTGATATCACGATTTGTCAGCTCGAGAAGGTGATGTTCAACGAGTGCGGAGCACGAGTTGAACATCACCTTCGAGAGCTGACAAATCGTGATATCACACCTCAAAGCATGCAATATCTGTTTTATTATACCGAAAAAAGCCATAAACAATACAAACAGACCTACAGTGTAAAGAGAAAAACCAAGGCAGCGAAAACCTAACGTAAAACGCTTTCTGTCTGTACACGCCATTGTGATTACAGCGGAATGACAGCACAACATACGACAATGCTACGAAAGAGTCTGTTCACGGGCGATAACTGCGCGAGACCGTGTGACATTGCCTCTGCCGTGTGACGTTACCTCGTGATCGTGTGATATCGGCGCGAGATCGTGGGACATCACATTGACGAGCCGTTTTTTCCATAAGACATCGAGAATTGCGGAATATCACGTGATGGTGTCTCAACCAATTAAAATAAACGAATACACAGTGAGGTATAATAATACATATTAACTGCTTGAATCCATTTGAAACTGAGGGTACACAATGAATGGCCTTAAACATTGTACATAGTGATGAAACTTAATAGCTAAAATTGAAATGTATTGAAATATCTGTTAAAGAAAGACTGATCTGTGAAAATAAGGATTCGATTGGTTCTTTTCTAACTCGACTAAAGATTTGATTGGCTCTTTCATCTTCAATCAATCAGCTTTCCATAAGTTGCAACGATCCATCTGATTTGACCAGTAAATTGCTGGTGTTAGAAATATTTGAAAACAGAAATCTGCCTGAAATGGCAACCTTCAAACATGAGTTGTCCCCCTTCATGACACTGAATACACACGTCACAAAAGGGGACGACCATTGTTTGTTCGGGGATTGCAAACAGGGTGTATATACCGTACATTGTACTCGAAAATGTAACTTGTCATTTGGAAATGCAAATCTTAATGAATTAATTTCCTGTTAATGTTTCCCCTTGTTTATATGTCACCTCTAGAATTGTACAGTCTTCCACAGATGGGCACATTCAATGATAACATCTCATGAATATCTAGTGTTCTAAAATGGACTACACTTGACCTAATCCACATGTTTTTGAAAAGTTAAAGATGATAAATCTCTCCAATTCCCTGATCACATGCTCAGTATGCATGTTTGGGTTACAGTGCAGTGCCAAAGAAATTGGAACTCTTCTGCGTGGGGAGATAAATTTAGTCCATACACAGAGGGTTTGATAGGGCCAGAATGTCAGAGATATCACAATCTTTGATTCTGTATTACTGGTTTCGATTATGTGGCAAAAATGTACTGGATTTTGACCATTGTGTCTTTCTCTTCCATTTACAAATTTTATTTGGTGTACTAGTTTCATAATTAGGAAACGGGAAACCTTTTTCATCACTTCCTTGACAGTCCGGCCCTACCATAGGTCACGTGAGACATCTATATGTCCTTTATATATGGGGAGTTCCACTGTTTTGACCATGTCAAACTTGGGTATTAGCACTCCCTTAAAACGTGTATTATGGAACTGTTGGTACCCTGTTGTCCCACAAATTACTGAAATGTGTATTTCATAGGGATACCACAGGCTGCTTGGAGTCGTGAGTATATGCCGCCATACATTGTATAGAAAGAGAGTGAAGGCAGGAAATGGCATTTGAGAATGGGTGGGCAGATCTTGACAAATACTACATTAATGTGCCAGAAAATTTGATAGCTTTACCCAGATGTCACTGGAAGTATTGGTGCAAAATATCTTTGGCCTCACTTGCATCATCTTCACCAGCCAAGTCAGCTACATCGCAAAGCTCTCTACGTTGCCTTGACATTCTTGGCTGGTGCTCTGCGACACCTGGTGGAAGTTTTAACGATGAGCGATTTTTTTGCCTCCAGGAGTTGTTCCCCTTCAATTTCAAGTCGACCACACTCGTAAGGCGATTCCTTATCGTTCGACCGTGCAGTGCGTCCCAAAAGCTGATTCAATTGATCAGAACACCGAAAGAGACCGTGAAAATGCTTCTGTTTTGTTTTTTTCAGCAGAAGTTTCCCGCACATTCGACACAGCTCGTTCTTAGTGGGGGCCGCCATTTTGGTAATCAACTGCTACGTAACGCTCATTCTGATTGGATGCAGCATGCCGTCTCTGCATCCCACTCATCAATGAGGATTCACGTTCCCACTTTACTAGAGAAGTATGCCAAGGCAATGTACAGAGCAACGTGATGTACGTCGACTTGGCTAGAGAAGATGCACTTGCATCTGTCTGTGTTTTTAAGGGGGTGTCTCGGGTAAATTGACCAATCACGATTGGTCGATTTGCCTGAGACACTGCATGAAAAATCATGCCAGACAACATGTGGGAACAAAGCCCTTCCACATGAACACTTTTATAAGTATATCCGAGAGATTTGGTACAAAATTATGAAGTAATCACTGAGATCTGGCCAAGGGCTCTCAACACCGTTTCCTGCCTTGACTGTCTTCCTATACACAGTAGGTACGGCGTATAGCGTTGGGCACACCGGTTCTCGTCAGATCACCGAAGTTAAGAAACGTTGAGCCCGGTCAATAGGGTACTTGGATGGGTGACCGTGTGCTGTACTGGCTGGGCTGATCAGTGTCCAGGATAATAGGAACTGTGGACACTCTCGTGTTCTGGCACATGTAGGCACCGTCGTGATATGACTGAAACAATGTTGAAAACGACGTTAAATCCTACTCACTCACTCACCCTATAGACAGTATGGCGGCATATACTCCCGAATTCAAGCAGCCTGTGGTCATACAGCGACATATGCAAAGGAGGAGCATTGATAGGATATTAATTTAGATTGTCAGAAATGTACTGTAAAAATCTTCCTTCCTATAAACGAGATGATATTGTTATGATAGGACAGTGTTATGGAGCGGCTCGTGGTTTGCTTCAGTATCTCCAAGTGCGCTTCAACTTTACTTGATGGTTGTGTGACGTTCATGTGATCTGATAAAACACAAATCTCTTAAAATAACAGACCGATATATGTTGTGAACTACGCACCAAATTGTGTCGCTTCTTTTGAGCACATATCTAAATTTGTCTGCTATATGTCTACAGGTGTTACATTCATATAGTGATGTAAAAAGGGATCATTTATCATGTTCATAGCTGCCTTTTTTGAGGAAAATATCACTTTAAAGATAGTTTAATTACTCTCAAATCGTTGATTAGAATGATCTTTACACCCCTGTGTACCATCATCAGCATTATTCACACACTCTACATCAGTAGAGATAAGTTTGTCATCGATTTGAGTCTTCCAGCAAAGACACCATGCGGTTTCCAAATCAGGTCAGTCACCAGGGTGTGGTTTGTTGGGGGGTGTGGGTGGGGGTCGGGGATCAGTGGAATCCCTCCTTCCTGTGCTATAAATGTGGTCAGTATCCATGCCCATCCCTTTACTCTCGGACGGTCTGGTTACAGGCCTGTAAAGAAAGCTTCTTTTTTTCTCATTAATGTCAGTTTTCTGTCAATATCCATTCGAAACAAAACTGGTAGCATTTATTCAGAACATCGATTTGAAAACCTCAACAGCTGAATGTTGTTCCACATACATGGAACTATATTTTGAAAATATTGACTTCAGTTCCTTCTGTACATATATATCAGTGGGAAATTTGTTTAAAACAAAGTGTTTAGTTACATTAGCGGTACCATTATAATTTAATATTGTCTTGCCTTCTTGTTTTGAATCGATGTGGACAGAAAATTAGTGCTGACAAAGCTGAAAGCTCATGTCACTTGCCAAAACCTGCATACAGGAAAAGGTGAAAAGCATATATAGGTCTTGCCTGTTTAAAACAGCAACAGTAATTGTATTGGTTTATGGTATGGTGTCATTAATATATATATGCCACTAAATTTTGATACTTCTACATTTTCGTGATGCTGTTTTCTTTTTTTAGACTGCTTTCTTTGCAGTCTTGCTTCCATTTTTCAAGGAACAACATGCCAAAGACATTTTCTCACTAACTTGCCAATTTGGGGCATTGGTGAAGAAATATTTCTGCTCATTCTATTTTACCAGAAACTTGCCAATGATACCTACAATCATGTTCTGGTTTGAAAATCTCACTTTCAGAAGTATACAGCTTTTCTATCTTGACAAACAGCAGAAATTGTGTTGGGTTGTTATGACATTAAACACAAGCAATGGTGATTCCTTTAAAAAAATATTTTGGAAACAGACTACTTGGTTTCTAGCGGGAATATTGTTCAGTAGGAAAGGTGAGATTGTGACCAAATTTTGCTTCAAAGTGATTGTTGGTATAAACTGATGGATGTATTTGCTATTGCATAGCCATTAACTGTCTCATTTGAATCAAGTTTAATCTGATATGATGGTGCAATAAAATCACTTATAATCTATAAGAAGATGTTTTTTGTGTGCTTGGTTGTAGTCTACCTGTATTATATACAGAATACCGTATACAGTAAATGATTGATCGCCAAATTTAATTCTTCCACCCCCAAATTTTTAAGCACGATTAATCAAGTTTTGCTGTTGAATTTGAGGAGCCCCAAAAGTCAAGCTATTGGAGGGCTGAGGGACAATACTGTCAGGTGACCCCACAGGCCAATAGTCTGATTGGATTTTATCCTAAGACATCCCAAGTATCAAGAATGATTCCATGGTGGTTCTGTATCTCAGCCAACCTTTTATTGTAGATGTTAATTTTGATACCTTGACTGGAATGACCGTAGCGTAGCGTAGCCTGCAATACAAGCGTAGCGTGCAAGATCTATGGCGTTACGTTTCGTAACTTGTGTCTAATTCCGCTTAACCCGGGGCTAGGGGCCGTATGAGCCCATGTACTTCAAGATCCTCATGGTACTCATATGAACAGTCACAATCAAAGCGTGACTGAGATACATCATTCTTTAGATGACGACTTTACAACGAATATTATGGATTAAGAATACTGATCAGCGATACGGATTTGATATTTTTGGAACATCATGATGTCTTGCCGGCATCAATGAAAACTGTTGACCGCTTCTCTCTTGCTGGAAACAAGCCTATGTTTATGTATACTATGATTGTCTTTTTGAATTTGGTGCTAATACTGTTATATGGAATATGGAATAGGTCTTTGGATTATGGACACGGATATTCTCTAATGGACGATGGCTGAATTATGAATGACGGACCAGACGCTTGTAACACAAACCCTAGCACCACGCAATTTAGATACAATTATGATGAACAATGTAATAGCTCTGCCAAGACATATCATGGAAATTAAGGAGTTGTTGCTATCATATTTAAGAAAGAATTGAGTAAATTGGGATAAATATTTATTGAGTGCAAGTCTTATGCCGGAGAAAAAGGGCATTTAATGCATTTACTTGATGATTTTTTTACCATAGATCACCCTTCTCTCTTCATCGTGGAATGTACTGGAGCTCTATCACTTCTGTTAAACATGGTTTAATGATTCTGCAGATGTCTCCACATAAAACATTTGTGCCAAACAAGGTACTTGAATATGCTTTTACACTCCAAACATGGAGAGGTTGGGCTCGCACAGAACAAGACAGATGATCTTTGAATTTATTCACATGATTCAATGTATAGCTTTTTTATGGAGAAGTATTGAGACTGGGTCGGTTAATTTTGCTAGCTGAATCATACTACATGGCAGTATATTTGTATGTCTAATCTAGCTCTTAGTCCAAGCTAGCTAAGTGTTAAAGCTCCATCATACTCTAAAAATCTCGGTTGATGCTAGGAAAGACTTGAAACTGTGGTGGACATTCATCCAAACCTTAAAGTCAAAAGCATGTTATTTGGGGTTACTGTAACATCTATTGCAGATTCTGCATTGTTCACAGATGCAGCTACAACTCTGAGAATGACAGGTTATTTCCCGGGCAGATGGTTTCCGTGCCTTCGACCTGTATGCTTTTCAATCTGTATCCACTGAACGCGACGTTAAACCTTAATTCGCTCTCTCTCAATCTGTATCCAACCATTATGGCAGTCATTCTGTTTAGCACACGTGAAGTGGCAAATACACCTCACTTGAACACTTACTGCATTCTGCATTTCTGCGGAATCAACAGTGGACAAAATGAATTCTCCCCAGATCTTGCCATGTAGTCGCGGGCAAGTGCACGCCAGCAATTTTTCTACATCTTCGCCTTGCAAGGTAGAGGTGTTGTTTAAATCTAGCTCCGTGAACATCAAAGTATTTCTACGAATCGCCAATTGTTGGATTACTTTACAACGCCTGGTTATCTACAAACAAAAACGTTGGGAACTAAGTATTCTTTATATTATTCAATCGATATGGCCCTGAATACATTCTACATCTCCTGTGGGCTGGCACAAACTTTATACGACCCACATTCAAATTGCCCATTCTGATGCAGATGGAACAGTAGCGTGATGGATGAAGTCGATCAAAGAGGCTCTGGAAAATCGGCTTCCGGTGTCTGGCACTGATCCAGCACAACTTCCAGTTTCTCAACTGTTCAATACGCAAGCACAACTGATGAGGTCTTTCGCCACTATGAATCCCTAGTGGCAGGAAGCCCGGGTAACTGTGAGTGAGCGTGTGAGTGAGTGAATAGGATTTAACGTCGCTTTCAACAATATTTCAGTCATATCATGACAAACCAACTAAGCGCCACCCAGCTAAGTTGCGTCCTTGTTACTTCAAAAAGCAAATCTCCAGAGCAACATAGAACCAGGCACCCGCCAACCACCCACTAAAACCATACTGAGGACAGCACACAAGACACAGACAGGGCGCTTACATTGGTGCAATAAAAGACAAGTGTAATTACAGTGCTAGACACCACATTATCAAGTTCCTGTTGCTTCTCAGCAAAATACACTGAAGCAACAGGAACCCTTGCCCACTTAACCACCCGCCGGGAGGATATGGAGGTTGATCGGGACCAGTATGTTATAAGATTACCAGAAGATATCTTCCGGGGAGACTTATTGGTCCATAACGTCTATAATGATGTTGTGCTTGTGCATCTGAGACATCCGGCCTTCTTACTTCTTATGCACGCATACACCCCGGAAGCTGTAAAGAGACGGTTGTTAGAAACATCACCATCGTCATCTTCACGGTTTGGTTTGGCTGTTGCGAGAGTGCGCCCAGACATAGATCGTATGGAAAGAGACAGAGCGATCGCTTCCGGTGGTAAAAGATCCGGTAATACAACTTCCGGTCCTCCACCTAAAGTCCAAAGTAAACCCGACTTCCAGTTCAATGGCTAATACGGGTTAACAGGGACAGCAACACAAGAACCAATCCCTCGTCAGACACCCTTAAGGTATCGATTTGGGGGCATAACGGTTGGCTTCCGGTATGACAGGAACCCCAGGACGTTGCGCCACTGGTCCTGCCACAAGACCTCCCCTTAGTGGTAGGCTTCAGTTGTTTTGGCAAAATTGGACAAATATTGGGGCGGAATCGTGGGTATATCAGACAATAATATACGATAACCAGTTATCGTTAGAGACGCTTCACCTCTGGCTGGTTTCCCCCTTTCGTTTATCATTCCTTTGTGAGCGGAGTACCTATCAGCGATACATACTGGACAGGCTGATAGCAAAAGCGACTGTGATAGAACTGCCAGTTGATATTTTCAGCAGACAGGAAGTACTTAAGGTTCATGGTAGACCATCGCCGCTTCCAAATACAAGTACAAGTAGCGGACTTGCTATCGAGACGCAATCAGAGAATCCCAACGAAATGGCAAATACACCCAGACATCGTGAAACAGATGACTCGAGTCTGGGCTTGCCGCACATAGATTTATTTGCCACACGGTAAAAGAATCGAATGCCATTTCATGTCTCCGGTCCTGGATCCTATATAGTGGACGCTCTTTCGCAGGATTGGACGGACATGGTCGCCTATGCTTACCCACCAACGGCAATCCTTGTGAAGGTACTCCGAAAGATTCACGAACACATTTGTGTTGAATATCTTATTGTTCCGTGGTGGCCTGCACGGTCGTGGTTCCCAGAAATACTGGATCTTTTAGTGGATGCACCAAGACTGCATGCCGCTTTGGCATAACTTATTGCTGTTTTGTGCCTGCGACGCTGTTGCCAGTTCGCCGCATCATAGAGATGTGGACCGTGATCGTGAAGGTCGTGATGACTTTGGCGAGGAGACCGTACGAGAGGAGGGCAAGTTAGAGACTGGCGTTAACGTGGTGCTGTCCGAGGACGCGCCTGGGCAATCTGGGTATGGATTGAATGTAAGTCCGACCCTCATGTTCATGACTTCTTCACCGTAATCATTGGGCCGTCCCGAGGCGATCATGACTGTTTAGCGTAAGACATATTGGGGCTCGCAACTGGACGGACTAGACATCGTGCACGTCTCGCTCCTTATGTGTAATGTGATGTTCTCAGTTTGAAGTTTCACTTCTACCGAGAGTCTGAACTGTACGTTTATTAAGATGTTGAGGCTGTATCGTAGAAACCGTATGAAGAGTACTGAGAAAAGGCAGACTAGTCCGAGTCTAGTAAAACTGAAAAAGCTATTTGGGACTTCGAGACCGAGTGTGCGGTCCCTTCTGCAAAGTTTGCGAACATTGTGGCTGCTTTCGTATGGCAAAAAAGGAAGGTCGTTTAAAAGATTTGATTGCGGATTGTTTGACAGCAATTGATTCGTAAGATGAGTTTTAGTGTATTTTTCATACGTTTGTGTTCATTCTTAGTTATTTAAAGTAGATTGTTGATATGCTTAGAGTTTCATATTGATCGTCTTTATATAGCTGAAATATTGTTGAACGCGACGTTAAATTCAACTTTTTCAATTTTTTATTGGTCTCATTCCATCATCATCGTAACTGAGTGGTTTTTTTCTTTTATATCATAGGTGGGCAATGTGTTTGATCGCCTGTCATAGACGGTGTGGATTCGATTCTCCTCAGAGACAATCTTTGGCCCGTGTAATTTGGAGAGCACCTTTTAGTCCCTTTTAATTCCCTCCGCTTCGACCAACTTCAGTCTCGCCATAATTTGCACAATCACAACTGGAATAGTGATGACGTCTGTTACACGATCCTCCACGTAGTCCAACAAGCAGTTATGACATCCGCGTTTAATTGTGACGTTGAGATGTTGACAACAGAGCCTCACAGTGCGCTCCGCTGTTGCCGTCGAAAAAATGAGCGGCATGCCATGCCATTTATTTTTGATGATCATTTTCTCTCGTTTCCTCATGAACGCTAAATACAAGTTGAGTTTAATGTGGTCAAATATACTTCATTCTGTACCTCTTGTAACATATGCCACTCTCGCGGATTTTCAGAAAATATGATAGATCTTCAAATACAAGCGTCTAGTCCGCCATTGAATATTTAGCCGTCGTCCATTAAGGCTGTATCTTTCCACCAACATTTTGCTATCCATTTTTTTTATTGAGAGTGGCTCCTTCTTTTCAGACGACTTTTCAGACGAAATATTAAGGGCAAACGTCAATCGGCAATAGAAATTGTTGCCACGTTCCTATTGAACAGGATTGGCGTACGTTTGTTTTTATGGCATCTCGGTGTAATATAGTTTGATTACCTGACTAAAATTCACCGTTTTGATCAGGCAGCAGTGCCGGGTGTGTACTGATATCTGGTGCCAGCAATAACAGGACCGCGCCTACACACGTCACTTCATAGAGACTTTACCACGTTCTCAGCGCCTTACTCGGTGGATCAGGCGGGACAGTATTGACCTGCGAAAACTTCATCACTGGTCCCGGCCAACCGACCAGCGAGGCGTCTCCGGAACAGGAAGCTGTGAGCGCTATGTACCAACGTCATTGACCCAACACCCGTCGCTGTTTTCACCGTGATCGTCCTGTACTGGACCTGTACACTCTCCTATTGCTCGACAACATCACGCCGATACCATCTTCAATGATCAAGTCATGGCCTTCCGATTGAATCTCACCTTCGGCTATTGGATACGGCACAAGGAGATGGACCAGCTTCGGTACTTTTTTGCCGGGTAACAATACCCTTGGTGTATTCTCTACCCTACGGCATTACGAATCGTGCATCACTGGAGACGGCCCTGAAGCAACTGAACACCTTGGATTCCTTGGAATGGACAACGTCCCAGAAACAGATGGCAGGTGGAGATGACGGCCAATGTGAACTTTTTTGTGACAAAGCAGATCGACCACGTGATCTGCGCCCCGTCATCATCCCGACTTGGTTGAAATGCCGGAAAGGCATGCATAATCTACAGGAAGGAAAACCCCTTTATCGAACGCCCAGTCGTACAGTTGTACAATCAAACGGAAGTTCCCCGGCGGCGTCTTCCACAAGACACCATTTGTGAGAAGCTGGTAGATGAAAGCATTGGTGCCTCAAGGAACAACGCTATTTTCCGTACCGACCCAAGGAAACGGTGTTGGCAAAAACCGCAGTGGGCGCAGCACCATATCACATTGAGTGTGGGTATTCGTACCAACGCCCCTGTGTATGAGACCGCGATCGTCTTTTCGTCTCTCCCGGTGATCCTCACGTCCTGATTACCCGGATGATGGACTATCTGGAGAGAAGCCATCTCGAATATCTCGCCTCCACGACCTACCGTGAACGTCTGACGGAACTTGCATTGATGCGCGTATTCCACCGTTGGCACTCGACACGGTCTCGGATAATGTAGGACATCAGTACCTCGTTTCGTACTGCTAGAAATCCATATTCGCATCCATGGTGAAAGCACATTATCACACCGAAACTCCTAACAGCGCATGCCAGATGTATGACTTCCGTTACCATGGGGATCAGCTCGAGAAGAAAAAGCAGGAGAAACACCTCAAATTAGGAGAGATCCTCCGCGGGCAGAATCAAGGGAATATCCACTTCATTTGGATATATATTTGATCTCCTGATAAGGGAGAAATACAACGAGGACTATGTCAGTGAAAACACATCCTATAGCACGTGATGTGCCTCGCGTGCGGCGGATCACGGTTTAGAGTTGAGAGCTGTAAAATCCTTACACCATTAATGCGCGAGGTTATATGACTTTGACGGAATAGACGGATCAGTCCCGAATGCACCGTTGGTTGCCGAATCGGAGAACACCGAGGACGACAGCGATGCTTCACTATGCACCAAACCGCCCAAACCCTACGCACAGAAACCTGCAACTGCGTTCTGTGCAATATTTGAACCAGTTATCCGTCGTCGGGTTCAAATCCAGGCGATATAAACTCAACTTGCCCAAGGCCGGTAACATGAAACAGATCAGTAACCTCTCCACATCTTCCGTTCGCTTTCTAGACGTCCAGAATTACCTGGTACCCACTAGAGAGTATCCGGAAGTGGAATTTGGATTAATGTCACACTCAAGGTTATTTCACTCATATCGTGGCAGTCAGTTTGGTTGGTGGAGGAAGCCAAACACCCGGAGAGAACCACCACCCATCGGCAAGTAACTGGAAAACTTTTACACATGAACCAGAGCAGGGCTCGAGTCCGTGACGGTTCAGCGGGGGTATGGGTGTAGATGTCTTCAAAGACTGTGACGGACCATTACTTTCCTGTGGAGTCATATGGTTGGTTTTTAGTCGCCAGACGTCGTCAATTTTTCCCACCTCTTGCTTATCGCTCCAATTCTCTATGTTTCCCCGTGAAACCTATCTCGCGAATGTTATAGGTCTCCTGCATATTTTATAAATTTTTCTATCATACCTCTACGACGATGTGTTTTATTTACTTCACGATACGTCATAAAGATTCCGGGTCTATTTGTGCCGTCTGCGTTCGTTTTCATAGATTCCTTAGATTGACTCATCCCTGAAATCGACTAGATTGTATTTATCTATCCCAGGCCTTCGAAAGCGATGCTGAACTTCAAACAATTCCTCCATCCACTTTGATTGATAGTCCCTTTAGAACACATATCTAACTTACGAAATCCTCACAGTATGGCCTAATCGAAGCTTATATTGACGTACTGATACACTTGTTGTTTGACGTTCCTTCTGACGATTCGTTAGCGTGTCTACGTGTCTAGCGATTCGTTATAGTTGGTTATCACTATCGAAGCTCTCTCATTCAAATATCTGTGAGGTCGATGATTATAATCGTGTGTAATATCTGACAAGACGTCTTTACAAAGGTATGTTTGTTTATGAGTAAAGTGCCTATACATGGCATTGTTGATAGTTCTGATAACTTTTTCGGTGTAATTGGCTTTATTCTCATTCTGGGTAACCTAATATTTAATACTTCTTTTCTTTAAATATGCTGTGACCCATCCGTATATTCATTTCCCTTATTAAATCGGAGTTGTCTCCCTTCTTTAAATATCTTCTCTGGTCCCTATTTTATGGATTGATGAGATTGATTATTTAAGGGTACTAGCCCAATCTGATTAAAAACAGATCCACTCTGGCCTAAGTCAGAGAATCGAGCGTAGCGTGCAAGATCTATGGCGTTACGTTTCGTAACTTGTGTCTAATTCCGCTTAATCCGGGGCTAGGGGCCGTATGAACCCATGTACTTCAAGATCCTCATAGTACTCATATGAACAGTCACAATCAAAGCGTGGCTGAGATACATCATTCTTTAGATGACGAATTTACAACGAATATTATGGATTAAGAATACTGATCAGCGATACGGATTTGATATTTTTGGAACATCATGATGTCTTGCCTGCATCATTGAAAACTGTTGACCGCTTCTCTCTTGCAGGAAACAAGCCTATGTTTATGTATACTATATAATTGTCTTTTTGAATTTGGTGCTAATACTGTTATATGGAATATGGAATAGGTCTTTGGATTATGGACGCGGATATTCTATAATGGACGACGGCTGAATTATGAATGACGGACCAGACGCTTGTAATATGGGCCTGTTTTAATCAGATTGAGTACTAGCCATAAGTGTCTGGAGAAGATGTATATGGCTGTGAGGCGAAAATTAATTTCATCGTCATATTCAGCTATATTAGGCACATCAGCCAGATCTGTATCCCATATATTATCGATCCCAGTAGATATAGCTCCACTTCTCTTCAATGTATATCGAGCAGGTTTATAAAGACTATACGCGTTTTAACCGTTCAGTCATTGATTCAGTTTTGATAAGGGGAAGTTATATCCCCGCTTGTTCAATATAGTACGTAATTTGGAGGGTCCGGTGAAAGATGGCGAGTCTTTAGTAAAGAAATAGACACAAGAGCGGTAGTCTTGCCAGCCATTCACGTCCATGGTTATCGCAAGAAATGACTTGAATCGTCAAACTAATTCCTTATATTCCATAAGGTGGGGGAAAAATGTGCAAAAGTGGAAACAGTTTCATATAGACTATTATATCAAGAGTACCAGGTGCTTTATCTAGAACTAATTGTAATGAAAAATATAGAAAATAATGTCGACATGTGTGAGAGTTATCACCCTGAATATACGTATAGGATTGACAATTACTCCCCAGAAGCTTGACAAAATTGATGTGTATAATAGTGTAGAGGATATACATACGAATGTACATTGAGGAAATAGAACAATCCAATGACTTTTCAATCTACTTAAAATTAAATCCTATCTGCTCCCCCAACTGGATATGTCGCTTGTTGGATCTAACCGGCTTGCGATAACGCGAGTGTCAACCATTTCCGAGAACTCTTCATAGTGCTTTGAAGGGAACATAACGGTAGGGGCTTTTTGGTTGGCTCAGGCGAATCAGACGCCACGCTGATGGGGGGGGGGGGTATCTTCTGATGTTGCCACCGTTTGGTGCCATAACGCGGGGGTAGAAATATGGACTGGTCCTTGGCATAAACTTTGGGTTAAAGCGGAGACGATGACCCTATCCCTCCTACCCGACTGCAAATAAAGTAGTTAAAATGGGGACGTGATGTCATAAGACTATTAAATATCCATGACCTGGGCATTCTGAACACGAAACTCAATTGGAATCAGTAAGATCCTACATAGCGACATATACGAGTGCGAAGCATTGATAAGATATTAATTTATTAAGATCGATGGCTTCCATTCGAGTTGGAAGGATCGATATTCACGACACAACCGCGATATACGTAAATGTGAAGCATTTGTAGATTTGAATGATGGTTCAAGGGTAAATTGGAGCGATATGCAAGAGATGGGAAAAATTGACGACGTCTGGCGACTAAACAGCAACCATATGACTCTACAGGAAGGCATCCCTCGGCACCCAACATTCAGACCTGAGAAAACGGTAGATTCTCGAACGTAGCCTTAGTATCTCAGCCGCAGCTGTTCATGTGCAGACTATGAAGTATCCACACAGCCCCTAGCTCCGGCTTAAGCGGAATTAGATACGCTAGCTCGAGAGCCGTATTGACAGATCAGCTCAAACAACTCATCTGATGTTAATGGATGAGCATCGTAGACGTCTGATGAAGTAAACGCTCCAACATGGGGTAACCTGGTGAATGCAAGGATACCCAGAGAAACTAACCTGTAATGCGCGACGTCGTACGGATTAAATTTCCCACCAAAACAATACACCTACATATATTTGTCGAGTGATATGTACAGAGGGCGGGCCTCGGGGACTAACAGTCCACCAGCAGAACAAACGCGTACAATACATATCCTCTAGGAAAGTCGTCTAGTCTTACATCGTTCCCGAATTCACAACGTGTCTTTCCAATGATGTCGAAAAAGCTGGGATATGCTGAGAAGCGCGAAGCGAGATATTTCGAAATATGTGTCATATCTTGTGCGTATGGAATGGCCTGGGTATTTGGCCTGGGTATTTAGTCCGTCAACATATATCGAGATACTAGTCATATTCAAAGGTCGAAAGTTGAAGGGATTGAATCTATAATCGCCATTCGCTGCTTTTGATTTGACAAATCCAATTATCAGTCTGGAAGGATTTATGAAACGAAACATATTATTCCAAATCTGTCCAGACGGGATGGTGGACATTCGTACTTTGAATGTACATGTATGCTTCGTACGAGAAGTTGGCGGAATTGGAAGTTATCAGTTTTCCTGCATTGTGACACCGACGTGCGACCACATTGATTGTAATAATATGTTTATGGGGCCTCAATTGTCTTTATCTTTGAAGAAAGTTCCATCCCTTCGAAATTGCTAAGGATTGTGGGTAGATAGTGTGGTGATGAATAAACACCGGTAACGACTTTCCTAGCCAACTTCAAAACGACGAAGTAAATGTGCTTTCTTTTCTCCCACATAGGATTCACTACATACGTTGAAATGTACGCATAGTTGACTTCGCGTGATGAGGGTTATATAATGCAACTGTTTGGAAATCAATATTTCAACGACTCCGACAGACCACCCTCGATCTAATCGTACTGACTGATTCAAATCAACCTTGAAATTGCTGGGATTGTTGTGTGGACACAGTTGGGTTAAGTCCATTCTTGTAGGAGTACCATTTCACCTTTCAGCTTTGTTTCTCCAATAGTTTTCGTACGATACCATCTATTAGACCAAATCGAGCTTTGCTGAGTATAGCCATTGATGATTGTTTGATACCACACCATTCCTTGTAGCTTTTTCGTTAGAAAATAGCGTAAGTCTATCCGTGTGTCTTTGCCGCCATATAGACATGCAGAAACTTTCAAATTACAACACATATAAGGGAAGTGGGAAGAGGTGCCGACATACTGACTGCGTCACATGACTTCACAGAATAGTCTTCTGGTTAACCTATTCTAAAGGACATACCAAGAATCTAACGATTCGTGATATGTGTTGTATCTCAGGTACGCTTTTATTGTACCTGTTCATGTGGCAACTTGGATGATATGACCACACGGCCCCTAGTACCGGCATAAGCGGTATTAGATACAAATCTGGAGAGCTATGATGGAAATGCTCTGACAACTCGTATACTGGTAATTGGTGAGCTGTTTCGCTGTGACAACTCGTACATTGGAGATTGGTGAGCTGTATCGTCGTCAGATGTAAATGACGCCATTTAACACAAAAGACTAGTCTGTAAGGCCCGATCTGAGTACGGTGTATCACGGTGGTCACACCGGCTCTCGTCAGATCACCGAGATTAAGCAACGTTGAGCTCGGTAAATACTTGGATGGGTGACCGGGTGCTGTACTGGCTGGGCTGATCAGTGTCCAGGATAATAGGAACTGTGGACACTCTCGTATTCTGGCACATGTAGGCACCGTCGTGATATGACTAAAAAAAATGTTGAAAACGACGTTAAATCCTACTCACTCACTCACCATCCTAACTCCGATCATTGGTATTTGTTGCATAAACTTACAGTGTTGTATTTGATGTAGGCATAATAGATGGTGTGGATTGTACATAAAGGATGATTTGTGTTTAAGCCAGATAATACAAGACATAGTACCCGTATAGATAGTACTACTATATTATCTATGCTCGCTTCCTTAAGGATATCCGCTGGTGGTTTTTGGTTTTGGCAGCCATTTTGCCCATTTTTCCTATTGGGTTATCTCCCTTTCCTAGGTTAAGAGATAGGGATTTCCTTTATAAGCCTTCTAGCCGAGAATTTTGCACGGCAACATCCATCCAATTTGATACATTTTGATAGACATTGTGATTATCTGCAAACAGTTAGAATATAAGAAAAAGTTAAATACTATTTATATGAATTATTCATGAATATGCTTCGAAACTAGAGTTATTCCCTATGATTTCTAGGTTATCAAATTGAGCATGGGTCAGTGCACTTAACGTTGCCTACAGCTAAAAAATGCACATGAACTTATAATGTTTCTTTGTTTTTTTTCTCATATTACACAATTATTCAAAAAGTTAATTACTTTGGTTTACCACTAGCGGGCATCCTTAATTCAATTAAGTATGGTGGCCGATAAGGGACATCGCTAGGTATGTGGTTTGGTAACACGAAGGCAGGATGCGAAGCGCGAAGGCAGGATGCGAAGCGCGAAGTCCAAACACGAAGCCAGGATGCGAAGTGCGAAGGCAGGATGCGAAGCGCGAAGGCAGGATGCGAAGCGCGAAGTCCAAACACGACTTCGCGCTTCGCATCCTGCCTTCGCGCTTCGCATCCTGCCTTCGTGTTTGAACTTCGCGCTTCGCATCCTGCCTTCGTGTTTGAACTTCGCGCTTCGCATCCTGCCTTCGTGTTTGGACTTCGCGCTTCGCATCCTGCCTTCGCGCTTCGCATCCTGCCTTCGCACTTCGCATCCTGCTTTCGTGTTTGGACTTCGCACTTCGCATCCTGCCTTCGCGCTTCGCATCCTGCCTTCGTGTTTGAACTTCGCGCTTCGCATCCTGCCTTCGCGCTTCGCATCCTGCCTTCGTGTTTGGACTTCGCGCTTCGCATCCTGCCTTCGTGTTTGAACTTCGCGCTTCGCATCCTGCCTTCGCGCTTCGCATCCTGCCTTCGTGTTTGAACTTCGCGCTTCGCATTCTGCCTTCGCGCTTCGTATCCTGCCTTCGTGTTTGGACTTCGCGCTTCGCATCCTGCCTTCGCACTTCGCATCCTGGCTTCGTGTTTGGACTTCGCGCTTCGCATCCTGCCTTCGTGTTACCAAACCACATACCTGAAACAATGCAGCGATGTCCCTTATCGGCCACCATAATTAAGCGTTGTCTCGTATCGATCCATGTGTCCTTATCGATCGTTAGTCTTAGAATGAATAATTAATATAGAGTGGAAGACTTTATAAAGTAACGAGCGTCAGATCTTCGCGTCAATAATCGAATGACCTATTCCGTATGACTGTTAGCACCAATTCCAAATGAGTATGGAATAAAGATAACGAATAACAAGCGTCTGATCCGTCATTCATAATTCAGGATGGTTTCCTACAAGATAGAAGCGTCATGGCGGTCGTGTGATTAGTCGATTCATCGAATATCTAGGTATGTAGTGCGAAATTTATGGGCATTTCCTTTGTTTAAACTGTACGGTTCAGTAGATTTCCCCGCAAAAATGGATACAGGTTATAGCCGATTTTTCATGAGATCATTTTTTTTCTTTATAAATTATACCTATACGTCATCGAACATGGTGGTCCTATACTTGTTTCCTTGAACCTAACAGGATCGTGAGAATGATCCGAACGGAACCAGCACTTTGTTCGCTCTTCATTTCGGAATCAGGTCACTTCGTCCACAAACCAACTCGTCCCCAACCAACTCGTCCCCAACTCCAGTCAAGTCGTCCCCAACTTTGAGTCAACTCGTCCCCAACCTTGAGTCAACTCGCCCCCAAATAAAAATCAAATTTTACTGACAAATTTAACATTTATTTATGAACTTTACATGATACATGCTATGTCCTATTATTGAATACTGGTTGAAATTACAGCTCAAGGGTCGCTTCCCATACGGATTTCGCGGTCCATCAACTCAAATTATTTAAATTTCACGGCACATCTCTTGGTTAAGATCTTTACAGGCGCTACAATTTAGTTTATTACTTGCAATTTATTTTTGCTTTTTCTTCACTGAATCTCTCTCTGTTATACTTCTGGTCTGGACTTGTCCTGCAAAAGGTTGACTTAATATTATAATCCACCAACTCATCAACACCATCAAAGGTAAGATTCAATGGGCAGCATAACGGATTAAGTTGATTGGCTGTCCATTGTTTTACTGAGTAGCCACAGACACTTCGTTGAACAATCGATGAGTAAACTAACAGTTGGAGTTAAGGAGCAAGTTGCCTTTGGGCTTTGAAATATTAGGGTATAAAATCTAGAGTTTCCAAAGTAATGTCTACAGGTCTACTGCGCTCAGAGTGAACGGACGTGCTTTTGTGTCCTGCCAATCCAGCCAAGCTTTCCCAGCCTTTGTGTTCCTCTGTGGTCTTTGCTCCCCGGCCTTTACAGGATTACCTAAACTACAACAACAGTGGGAGAAACCAGCCAGCCAGAGCTAAGTTTTGAATTCAATTTTTGCACCTCGATTAATATTTCCTATCACTAAAGTCACCCCTTACCAAATAACAACTATAATAGTCCTGATCTAAACAAAAACAAATCAAACAATGGAAGCCTCCCAATCCAGCGTTAAAACGACTAAAAGGAAACTCTCAGAAATCAACACTGATCAAACCCCACCTCACAAAAAACACGCACCCTGTCCCAAATCCCCAAGTACATGTAGTCTAGCAAATTTTATCGCCATCATTCATAGTTTAACTCAACTGAGAGCATGTAAATTCCCAAAGGCCAAGGAAACAAACGATCTAAAAAAATGTGCTGGTGACGTACATCAAATCTTTGAACTTCCGGGTGGTGATCTGAAAGTCCACTGCAAATCACAAACTCAGTACGACAAATTACTACGTTTAGACCTGCTAGCAGATAAACCTGTCTCGGTAAAACAATTCATACAGCGTAGAGAGCAATGCAAAGGAGTAATTTATGGAATTGACCTCAGTGTCAAACTAGAAGACATTTTCCCCATTCTCTCAAAACAAAACGTAGTATATGCCAAAAGAATGCAAAAGAACAAACAGGAAACGACAAGCATTATGCTAGTATTTAAAGGATCAAAATTACCGGAAACTGTCCAACTATGGCTTCGTAACATTATAGTTAAACCTTTTTTTGACACACCAAAACGATGCCATAACTGTCAGAAATATGGTGGTCATATAGCTAGATTTTGTAAGTCCCAAGTTGTATGTGCGAAATGCTCTGGAAATCATAATTACGAAGAATGTACTGAAACTAAAGTAACATGTGTAAACTGCAAAGGCAACCATTCAGCGGCCTACAAAGGTTGTATAGCTTTCAAAGAGGCAAAAAGAGTTGAATTCACTAAAGCAGAAAAAGGGATTTCTTACGCAGAAGCTGTAAAAGAAACCAGAATGAATAGAAAATTCAGTATAGAAATGACCACCGCTCTACACAATACAAAGGCAACTGAGACAATAGTCACAGCCGTGAACACAAACTCAGGTGATACAGTGGAGACCGAAAACAATGAACAAGAAACAGAAACAAAGAACCCAACCAAGTTAGACCTGTTGGGCTTTATCAACATTGTGCTAAACTCAGTTATTAACCCCCTGCAATCCAAGCTTAATAAGACCGACATGATAGTGAAAATTGCGCGGGACTTCCTTAATTGTGAGTTTAGCTCAGATTAAATTATTAACTGGGGGAAACATCCGAAATACGATAAGAAAACATCCACACCCCTAGGAAAGTCTATCCCGGCCCTCAACATAACAACATAAGATAATCCACTTGCCAATGCATCAGTCACAAAACAAGAGATATAACTAATAAAAAATTCAACAAAAACCAATTATCAATACTCCAATGGAATGCTCGAAGCATCGGGAAAAACGGGGACAATCTTAAAGTCTTAGCAAATGAAATCAGCCCAGATGTAATTTGTGTTCAGGAAACATTTCTGAAGCCAGGAAAAAATAAATTTACAATAAACGGATATAAGTCGTATAGATCAGACAGACTTACAGGTGCACTAGGGGGAAACCTGATATTAATAAAAGAGGATCTTATTCACATCGAACTAGATAAAAGCCCTACCAGTGACGATCTCGAATGGCACGTCATCCAGGCCTTCTTCAATAACAAACCTATTAACATCATTAATTTATATGCCCCAGGAAGTCTAAAGAAAGTCTCCCCAAAAGAACTGGACAACATCACAAAGAAATTTAACTCCCCTATTATCATATGTGGTGATTACAACAGTCATAACCCCATTTGGGACGACAATTGCACCAAGGCAGACGAAAAAGGCCAAGTAGTGGAAAAATGGCTTGACCAAAATAACCTATGCTATTTAAATAATGGCCACGGGACGCGAATAGACATGAACACCGGTAAACTATCTGTAATAGATTTAACTATTGTCTCCCCTGATCTAGCTGTTAAATCCGAATGGGAAGTGATTCCTGACACGCTTGACAGCGATCACTTCGCCATTCTGACGAAAATTAGTATAAAACCGGACTCTGAAAGGACAGACGCCCCTCCAAAATTTCAGTACGCCAAAGCCGACTGGAAAAGCTTCCAGAAAGACTGTCAAAGCCTAAATCATGACGAGATATTCAATTCCGATCCAGAGATGTTCAATGAAAACATTACAAATTCACTACTTAACATAGCACAAAAATATATTCCGATATCACAACAGCGCCACAACAAAAACCCGGTTCCCTGGTGGAACCCAGAGTGTGCAAAGAATATTGCGGCCAAAAAGAAGGCACTTAGAAAATTTAAAAAAAGTAGGCTCCAAAGTGATCACGCGAACTACAAGGAACTCAAAATTATAGCTGAAAAAAGTGTCAAAGAAGCTAAATCAAAATGTTGGGAAGACTTTTGCAACACTATAGATACCAAAACCAATTCAAAAAAAGTATGGAACAAAATAAAAAATGTACAAGGAAAGCTGACAAACACAGTCCCTGTACTGAACAAAACTAAAAAAACGAACAAGGAAAAGGCAGAACACCTCGCCGAATCTTTCGCTTCGAACAGTAGCGATAGGAACCTGAAACCAGAATTCAGAAAAATTAAGGAAGAGACAACGATACAAAACGATCTGGACGATCATTTAGAAAACTATCTCAATGCAGACTTCACCATTAATGAATACCGCAAAGCTATACACTGTAAAAAAGAGAGCTCACCGGGTGAAGGTAAACTAGGATACACGATCCTTAAACACCTACCTAATAAAACACAGAAGCTAATTTTGAAACTAATTAATGTCAGCTGGCAGACCAAACAACTTCCAAGTAAATGGAAAACATCCATCGTTATCCCAATCCCAAAACCAGGTAAAGATCCATCCGACAGCAACTCTTACCGCCCAATTTCTCTCACTTCAAATCTATGCAAATAATGGAAACCATGGTAAAGAATAGACTGGAATTTCATATAGAAAACAACAACTTATTAAACAAAACTCAAAGCGGCTTTCGTAAGAACAGAAGTACGCTAGACCATATAGCCAGACTACAACACTCAATAAACAAGCAGCCAGAGGATGCTAGGTCCCCCGCCGAAATGGCAGCAATATTTTTTAGCATTGTTGGTCTCAGGGGATATACATGAGGGAGGCAACTGCTGCTTCATAGGCGTTGGATGCGGAAGGGTCTTTCTGCCTTCCCAAATTTTAAGATCAACTCAGAACGATTGACTGAAAGTTGATTGCTTCTGTGATATAGTTTCCATGCAGTGAAGCACCGAGAAGCATCCCCAAGTGACATCTCAAGGCATTATCTGCAAACCAAATTTGACGAGAAGCTGAAGGCATCCTCAACCTATTGCCCGGAAACCAAAATTAAAATTTGCCACCAGTTGTCGCCACCTGTAGGTGCAAGTGAGCGAAATGCAATCCCAAGCATCATCTCATGGCATGGTAGCCTACATGTATTAGCCTATAGTATCTTCTACAGGGGGCCAATGATCGGCTGATGCAGCAACAACAACATTTTCCCAGTTAGACGGCAGATTTTGAAATAAAAAACGAGGCCGCGCTATGTCATCAGTCAACTGAGACAGTCACGTGGTTGTGTATGAAGATTGGGGTGGGTCTTATCTAATAGTGATCCAATGAAAATGCTTGTATTAGTTTAAAATGGCGGGGTCGAATGACCAATCACTGAACGGGAGACAGCTGGAACAGTACGTTGACACTGTCTGTTAATACAGGGGCGTCGGAAGCAAATTTAAAGTGGTACGGCCACTATCATTGCACTTTAGGTGAGGATCCAGGGGCCGCCCAGGCCCCAGATGCTCCTGGGGTCTAGATCGCCGAAGAAGCGTTCTGAGCGATTTCTGGCGTCAATCAAAATCACTCTGCATTGAAGTGCATTTTTAGTTCTTTCCTAACCCTTTTACCATGAAAACGCAATCGATGGTGGTTTTCTGCGATGCTGAATTACAAAAAATTGTGTATAGTATAGTACTGTATCCTAGGCACATCATGT
>JAVTVY010020721.1:0-70405 GCA_036873755.1 Hanleya hanleyi
CGGATGAAAGTATTCACCCATGCACTGATAGATACTCAGAATGCGCAAACAACTATCTGAGGATATGTTTCCTCAACAGTATCCTGGCCTGTCCGATGACGATTAGAACAAACGGTTCAGAGCGAACATGGCCGAAGATGGAACTTTCTGAAATGGCGACTTCTGATTGGACAAGAGTAGCCGAGAATACATCTAACGAACAGGAACGGATATGACAGATGCAAATGGTGGCCTCTGATTGGATAAGAATCTTCTTGAATTGTAAATATACCCGACGCGGCTCCCCCAGCTTGGGTATGATGTAACATTGGGGAGAATAAACTATATGAAAAAACCTCTTGTTGTTGTTGATCTCTCATGTGTCATCCTTGTTGTTGTTGCTGCTGTTGTTGTTCTCTCTTCGGTCTATGTCATGGCGTTATGTTAGAGTGTTAAGGTGTAGCGACGGGCGTTGACGGGCGTCACTGCATTTCGAAGAATTAGTGACAATTCCATGGAATATCAGAGCTTCTGAGCTATTTCACCAGGGCGTTGAAGCATTAAGAATGACGTTGGTGGGCGTTGCTACAAGAGAACACCTCACACGACGCATTCGCACCGCGGATGGTCCATGTCTACACCAAGTAACATCCTTCACTGCTAAAAAATGCCCACTTTCGCTACTACTCGTATTGATGACGTCACCAATGACGTCACAGATGCTGTGGATATCCCTCAAATTGGGGTCTACACCCCGAGAGCTACAACATGACACCTCTCATGACGCATTTGGACCAAGGATGGTCCATCTCTACACCAAATACCATCCTTCACTGCCCCAAAACGCTCACTTTCGCTACTACTCGTACTGATGACGTCACAGATGCTGTGAACAGCCCCCTGGGGGTAGAGTGTGCTAAAAATAGATCACCAGCTAGCGTGCTATAAAAGGGAAGCGGGCTGGCCGTTTCATCAGACACTCTATCAACCACCAAGATGTTCACTTGCACAACTTGCCAGAAGCAGTTTACTCGTCTAGATAATTTTCGACGCCACGAGGCCTCCACCCACAACGATGGACTGTATACTTGTATAACCTGCGCACAGTCATTTAATCGGGAAGATGCTTTACTGCGCCACGAACGTTCAATTCATGGGCCACCCAAACGTCCATGCGAGGATTGTGGTCAACTCTTCAAACGACGCAGTCAGTTGCTGCGACACCAACGTTTGATTCATGCCCCGGTACAGAGTCATACGCCTGACAACATCGAACATTTTCTGGACGATTCCACCAAGATGTTTACTTGCACAACTTGTCAGAAGCAGTTTACTCGTCTAGATAATTTTCGACGCCACGAGGCCTCCACCCACAACGATGCACGGTATACTTGTATAACCTGCGCAGGGTCATTTAATCGGGAGGATCAGTTTCTGCGCCACGAACGTTCAATTCATGGGCCAGTTCCATGCGAGGATTGTGGTAAACGCTTCAAACGACGCAGTCAGTTGCTGCGACACCAACGGTTGATTCATGCCCCGGTACCAGGGCATGAGCGACAACTTCCTACTGAAGAGGAGGTCAGACCCAGTGAAGATAAGCCCGGGGAGACGAACGCCACTGGTGATGCGATGAAGGACAGCCCGCCTATATCCACAGTTCAGAAGAGCCTGGATATCCAGCCGGACCCCAGCGTTACGGTTTCGAGTCATACGCCTGACAACATCGAACATTTTCTGGGCGATCTCTTACAGGACAACCATCCAGTGAGTGACATCGATCGGCGCCATTGGTCCATGACACGGCACTGTTTCCACCCTCATGGCCCTATTCAAGATATTTACAATTTTCCACTGACCAACCGCACCCGTCTGCGCAGCAACGTGGAAGCCATCTTCAAAGATCAAACTACGGCCTTCAAATTGAATGTCGCTTTCGGGTACATCTTACGTCACAAAAAGACGGGCCAGTTACGGTATTCTTACGGTATTCTTATCCCGGCAATAATATCTATGTGTCTGGCCAGCCGTTCACCATCATTAACCGGAGGTCACTAGAGACGATGGTGGAGATACTGGACACCGTGGAACCCTTGAGATGGGCACAACGTCAACGCCCCAACATACAATGGGTGGTAGAGAGGGTAACCAATGTCACGTTTTTCCTGACCAAGCTGATCGACCACCGCCATCGGTTGAATGCGTCACCCGCGCACTGATGAATACCATAACATGCCGCACATACTCTCTATGTCTACATGCTGATCGTTGACTTGAGCTCAGTATACACTTGTACCTAATGTGACGGTGCGTTAAATAATAAAACATGGTGTTTGGTATTTCAATTTGTTTTGCTGTTAACATACTAAACATACTCAGGGCGGCTCCCCAGCCTGGGTATGATGTAACGTTGGGGATAATAAACTATATAAACATTGCTGAACTTGTTGTTATTCACGACAACCGCTATCCGATTGTATAATACAGAATATATAATTAGTCTAGCTCCCACATCTAGCCTTCACATACATACCTCACTCGACCCAATAGGTCCATGAGGGGCTCGGCTAGACCCCAAAAACGTCTATTTCCATAGTACGGCCAGGCTGCGCATGCGCAGAATGACGACAGTTCAACCCCACACCCACGCCATCAGAGGCTTCCTCACATAGGCTTCACATGGATACATCACACGACCCATTCGAACCGTGAATAGCCCATCTCTAACCCAAACACACACCCACATACCCCCAAAAATGCCTGCTTTCTATACTACGGGCCAGTCTGCCACGGACGAACCATTAGTGTAGTCAAGTGCTCCTCCACGAGAGCTTCACAATAAGACCTCACTCGACCCCATTGGACCATTAGTGGCCCACATAGACTCCAACATGTCCACCCCGTATGGACCTATACACCCATAGCCATGCAGTATAGGCCTATGGGCCTACCCAGGCCGCGGTGACTTTTTTAAAAAATTTCACCGTTTCGCTCCGGGACACTTCCTATCATGTTCTAAATGACGAGACGTGAAAAACAAATCCAAACAACCCCACCGCAAATGTATAGAAGTAGGTTTCCCAGGGGGACAAACATTGAACCTATACCCCAGTATGGACTATATGGGGCTATATCGTACTTTTTCAAAAATTTCACCGATTCGCTCCGGGACACTTCCTATCATGTTTGTCTTGACGAGACTAAGAAAACAAATCCAAACAACCCTACCGCAAATGTGGAGAAGTAGGTTTCCCAGGATGGTCCTATACCCCCCATACCCCATATAGGCATTTTCACGTAATTTAGAATAAAGTCCGTGTTCCGCATTTTTTCAGGAAAATGTTTACATACACCCACCCTGGAACTAGGGGGAGATAACTCTATTGAGAGGCAAGCCCCGTTAAGCCCGGCGACCTATATACCCCCCATACCCCATATAGGCATTTTCCCGGATTTTTCGATAAAGTCCGTGTTCCGTATTTTTTTTCAGGAAAATTTTTACATGCACCCACCCCATTGACTGGATGCCCCTTCACCTAGGCTTCACATGGATACCTCATACAACTCCATTGGACCATTAGTGGCTTCCCTAGCTCCAAAACGTCTAGCGGGACCCATACAGGGTCCAGTTTTCGACAATAGGTGACCACATCCCGACGAAATAGCCAGTTTTCGACACCGGATGTGCCGCCATCTTGAACATACGTGCCGCCATCTTGGATATGTTCCATAATGCACCGGGTCAAAATACTCGCTTCTGATTGGACGAGAGCTCTGTGACGGATTTGAAATACTCGCTTCTGATTGGACGAGAGCTCCGCATTGCGTCTGCTCATGCGCAGAATGATATTCCTACCGCACACCCAACCCATCAGATGCCCCTTCACGAATGCTTCACATGGATACCTCATACAACTCCATCGGCCCATTAGGGACTGCCCTAGCTCCCAAAACGGCTATTTCCATACCCTTGAGCCACCGCGCATGCGCAAAATGCCGATATTTCAACCCCACACCCAGCCCATTAGATGCCCCTTCACGAATGCTTCACTTTGATACCTCACTAGACCCCATTGGACCATTAGTGACTCCCCTAGCTCCAAAATGTCTATTTTCATACCCTTGGGCCACCGCTCATGCGCAGAATGCCGATATTTCAACCCCACACCCAACCCATCACATGCCCCTTCACGAATGCTTCACTTTGATACCTCACTCGACCCCATTGGACCAATAGGGAATCCCCTAGCTCCAAAACGTCTATTTTCATACCCTTTGACCACCGCGCATGCGCAGAATGACGATAGTTCAACCCTACACCCAGCCCATCACATGCCCCTTCACGAATGCTTCACTTTGATACCTCACTCGACCCCATTGGTCCATTAGTGGCCCCCTAGCTCCAACACGTCTATTTTCATACCCTTGGGCCACCGCGCATGCGCAGAATGACCCTAATTCAACCCCACACCCAGCCCATCAGATGCCCGCTCACGAATGCTTCACTTTGATACCTCACTCGACCCCATTGGTCCATTAGTGGCCTCCCTAGCTCCAACACGTCTATTTTCATACCCTTGGGCCACCGCGCATGCGCAGAATGACCCTAATTCAACCCCACACCCAGCCCATCAGATGCCCCCTCACATAGGCTTCACTTTGATACCTCACTCGACCCCATCGGACCATTAGGGACTCCCCTAGCCCCAACACGGCTATTTTCATACCCTTGGGCCACCGCGCATGCGCAGAATGCCGACAGTTCAACCCCACACCCAGCCCATTAGATGCCCCTTCACCTAAGCTTCACTTTGATACCTCTCTCGACCCCATCGGACCATTTTATCTAGGGACTCCTTTTTCTCCGCGGAAGCTTTTTCCCGAGACCGAATCACCGCCAAAACCGCGGCCAGACCGCATCACCGCGGATGAATACATCCTGAATACATCCCCTCCAACAATTGGAACTCTCCTGTGCTGGAGGTAGCTTTTGGTGATTCTGCCGGAACTATACTGCACTTGACCTCTCCTCCACGTTCCCTCCACAAATGACCTCTACATCCGGGTGAAAGGAGCCTTTAAATGTGTTTTACCTACTACTAATATATGTGTATGTGCGTGCGCGTGCGCGTCTTTATAATAATGCCAAATAACAACGTATATTTGATTTGTTCATACTGTATGTCATTCTACTTGTATGTATTATGTGGCAATTTATTGGCAATAAAAATATATGAATATAAAAAAAAAATAACCTTTACTAACGAATTAGTATAGCGACCTCAATTGCTCATGGAAAATTTCAAGAAGGATAATTCTTTACAGTTGAAAACCATTGCAACCAATATTTTTTTTTACCCTGAGAACAGAAACAATTTATCATTATCACTACATAGAATACATGTATACCGGCTAGCTGAAAACAACGCCCGATGGCCTAACTACACTTTGAAATTGAATTGTATTTACTAAATGTCATGGAATGAGTGCAATTTTCCAATATTACCGCTCCTTCAAATTGATAAAATATATTATATATGAACGTGGTATATTCAGTATGGAATGAGCTATTCTCCTCATTACATGATCAATATACAAGAAATCTCCTATATTTGGCACATTTTCAAAGCAAGGCTGAGCCGAGATGCAGTCATATACTTCTGCAAAAGCGTGCTATCTGTGTCATCACTATCAAAAACGTGATCACACCAAGCCTCTACTTACCGATCACCAATGAAGGAGATGGCACGATAAGGCTTGCTTTTTGCCTATACGCGGTGTGGTTGAAATTGAAAATATAAAATGTCAAGAAATAATTGTATTTTAATGTTACCGCAAGAGTAAATATATGTACACAATATGTGAAAGTTTGAACTCGCTTGCGTATGATTATATTTATGACATGAACTTGAAATCTGCAACACGTGCTTTTTCGCGAAAAAAGGGTCTAAATCAGGTCACGCAAACACAAATTTAGAAGTGGGGACCCCTTGAACCCAAAAGATTTCCAGCAGTGGAGATATATTACGGTTTTTACAACAGCGTGAACTTTCAACATTAGCATATTACTTTTAGAATGACAATAGATTTCGAATGTTCATTCCATCGCAATGAAGACATTTTTTTTGGCAGTATGCTGCTCTTGACTGTTACTACGATTCTTAGTCGAGCAACAGAAGGTGTTGCCTTTTGTTGTCGAATGTGTAGTCCCATCCAAGTGATGTTCATTTCCACCGCATTCGTTCATAGAGTTGGCCAGACAATGAAACGTTTGAATCAGCCGGCACGGCATGTAGTGCGACGTGAAATTTAACTCGGCTGCCTTTTCAAAGAATGAGTGTATGCCGGTATGATTGCTGTGTGTCGAGCCGCAATCGGGAAGCAAATTTACTCGAAGTTTAGTGCTGTGTTAATTGTTGCGTTCAAAAGCATTTTGTTGTGTGTTGAAATACACTGCAGTGTAGAATGGGAACGGATGAATGCTGGACAAAGTCTTTGCTGCCTTGAAATGAACATTCGACGATGTGTCTAAAAGTAAACGTCTATCATTGAAAGCCCCACGCTCAAATACGAACCGTAATATTGCGAATGTTTTATGTTACATGCAGTACCGTAGACAAAAAAAAATCGGTATTTCGTCTTTCTAAACCAAAATTAACCTTTGGCGCGACATCGAGGCATGGTTACATACCACAACAAACTTGCCGATCGCATTGACGGCAAAAAATATTATATTCGGAGAAACTCATCTCAGCTTGCTAGGGGCATTTCACGTTTCACTTAACACTACCCTTAGTTTATCGCTGTGATTCGGCATGTATTTTACACGGCTCCATCTATCTAGAGGGAGATAATCCAGTTCGAAAGTTGTTCCCAAAGCATGAGGTCAAATGTCGACCCCATTTAAACGAGCCAATTAAATTATCTGTATTTAAATATTTCTCAGACATGCAGACATGTCAGTTTCACGAGGCGCAAGACTGGGGGGGTCTACGCGAGACCAAAACGAAGTTGTGCGAATTAGCTATTTCATTTCTCACTCTAGTAGAGCATACTTCTTTGTTTATCTTGAGAAAAATCATATTACAAAAAATCGGCGGCAGTTCACAGAAAAATGATATGCTTTTTATTTTGTGATGGGGGCACTTCGAGGCCCACCATGGGATCATTCCAATCGATCGCTTTCTGGAGGTGTGTCTTCGCTGTATGAATGTGATTGCACCGATGTCGGATGTAACGGGACCAGTCGGATGTGACCATTTGGGAAACGCCCTATTACACTCAGATATCAGCCGTTACCGCATGGCTACGAGCAGAAGTTTCTACGTATGATCGTGCCATGCGTTCGGATGATGGGAGAAACTATGACAATAGACTTTTCAAAAATACTCAACCTCATTATACTCGTCACTAAACGCTATATTTGCAAAATCTAAATTTGAAAGACAGTCTGTTTCCATTTTGGCAATTCAAAACATCATAAAATAGCGGTACTCCATAGAAAAATATATCTCGATGAAAAAATCAAATCTTCAAAAGTTCAACCTTCTATGGGAACCATGGCTCCATGCCGTCACCAAAGCAGAAAATGATTCTGATGAAGACGGTTGACAGAAATAATTGTATAAATGTTCAATTGTCTCTTATTGTTACACCCCTACATTATATTACCGGTATATATAGTAAAATCTGTGTTAGCCTATATATGTATACTATACGTACTATCCAAAGAAGTTAAATTGCATTGGAGAGTGAGGATATATATCAATATATGTACGTGCGCGTGCGCGTCTTTATAATAATGCCAAATAACAACGTATATTTGATTTGTTCATACTGTATGTCATTCTACTTGTATGTATTATGTGGCAATTTATTGGCAATAAAAATATATGAATATAAAAAAAAATTAACCTTTACTAACGAATTAGTATAGCGACCTCAATTGGTCATGGAAAATTTCAAGAAGTATAATTCTTTACAGTTGAAAACAATTGCAACCAATATTTTTTTTTTTATCCTGAGAACAGAAACAATTTATCATTAGCACTACATAGAATACATGTATACCGGCTAGCTGAAAACAATGCCCGATGGCCTAACTACACTATGAAATTGAATTGTATTTACTAAATGTCATGGAATGAGTGCAATTTTCCAATATTACCTCTCCTTCAAATTGATAAAATATATTATATATGAACGTGGTATATTCAGTATGGAATGAGCTATTCTCCTCATTACATGATCAATATACAAGAAATCTCCTATATTTTGCACATTTTGAAGGCAAGGATGAGCCGAGATGCAGTGCATATAACCAGACAATGAATTTGAATGATTTCAGAAACGAAAGCAGTTAACTTTGAACTGTTGAAGGATCGAACAGATGTTCATTACAGTTTGTCGCTTGACGAGGAGGCCAGGCAAGGAAATGGAATCTAAAATACAATGCTTTTCTTTCCGGATCGCTATATAAGTTTACACCACACCAACTGTAGTCTCCATACGATAAACACGGCCTGTCTCCACATTTCGTGTAACAGGCAGACATGTGTTAGCTCACACGTCCATAAAGGGAAGCATTTAATTGGAAGGTTGTTGTGTTATATTACCCACTATCACGTGAAGCTAAGGTACTTTCCAAGGTTAGCTATCAATGCGGCCGTTCCGCTGTGTGCATTTCACCACTGTAATGGACAAGAGCAGAATACTGTCGAAGAAAATTTTTATTGCGATGGAATGAACATTCGAAACCCTTTCTTATTCTAAAAATAATATGCTAATGTTGAAAGTTCACGCTGTTGTAAAAACCGTAATAATGCCACGTACATTACCATGTCAAATGGCGTTTTGATCCAAGGAGTCCTTCGTGTCCAAATGTGTGTTTGAATGACTCGATATAGACCCTTTTTTCTTTCACGAAATAGCACCTGCTGCGGATTTCACTTTCATGTCATAACTATAATCTTAAGGACAAGGGGGATGAAAGAGAGTTTGACATTTTTTTGTCCGGTTGAAATTTTCAAAAAGGCACTAAATTATCAAGGTCGCATTATTTCAGCCCAGAAAGTTAGGAAACACAATTAAACACAAGAAAATACGAGTACGAGTGAACTAATTCGAAAAAATGACTTTGTGGAACAAAATTGATCAAAAATGTAGTGGATTTTTTTAAGTAAAATTTGGAAATTGAAGAAATGTGGTGACTATTTAACTCACGAATAAAGTTGAATCATCTCTTCGTTGAGGTCAAACAAGAATGACCTACTTGAAGTTGTTGGACAATAGAATGCTACACGTGGTCAAGCAAATTGAATTGTTCGGGAAAATGGCGATTCACATTTCTTCCTGCTCAGGTGGACTTTTCCCGGCCTCGATGCATTAACCCTTCGCAAAAAAAACTGAACACCTATCAATCAAAGTCACCTGAATGAGACAGTCATTCAACGTGTTGTTGTTTCGTGTTGTTTCGTGTTTTTGGCACGTTGTGCAGAGGGTTAACACCAACGAGGTAAGCAAGTTTACGTTCACCCATACTCATCGACAAACGCTTTCAGGACATGCGATCGGAATGCACAACCATTCAGGTGTGAGGGCTACTCACCGAAATTCACTATACTACCATCTTTGTTGTCTAAATTTCATGTAATTAGACGGATGATCTGTTTTTCCTGAGTTTGACCAAATTATCAAATCTCGCGCGATTTCTCGAGAAGGCGGCGACAGGATATTAGAGTAAGGCGAGATACAAGTCTCGCAGGTGCCAATCGCGTCAGCATTCTGTTCGCCGTTCAGCTATTAGATATTAGATTTCCGTAGGAGTTCTTTTAAATTCCGTCCTCTTCTGTATACACCGATGGGATGATGTTGGAATAGTCGGCTGGTTTTAGCGATGCCAATATATTTTAATATTTTTTATCAGCTGGCGTGATCCGGCTTGTGCTTGGTTCTGTGTAGAAATTTCGATCTCTCAGAGTGTTCAACCTCCAGGAATGTTTCCTCGATTTCACTCTGTTCGTATCCCCTGAGTCTAAGTTTATTTTTGAAGACTTTAGCTTTCTCGCAGAAGTCACTGGAATTGTTGCAGTTCCTTGCGTATCTAATTGCCTCTCCTTTTATGAAGTATTTGAAGCAGGAGGGTGGATGGGCCGCTTCTCGGTGTAGGTACTGGTATGCTTCGGCGACACTTGATGTCCAGAATACCACTGCGTTCAAATCTCTTCCCTTTAAAGGACCTGGCGCGGTTTGATGAGGATTTGGCCCCCATGAGGTGCGGTTTGGAGTGCCAAAATGAAATATCGCGTACGAAAGAAATTTTTCCGTTAGCTTAAACAATATTATCTTGTCGTATGTTCAGAGTAATTGTCAGGCACTAGGTCTTGGCGTTCTTGAATAACAACCCATTGAAGAAGTGTGTTCGTGCAAAATCGTCTGTTTTGGGGTAAAAGAACTACCTTATTTTCTCTATAAACATATGAAGCCAGTCGAGAACCAAAACAAACTTCACCAAAAAATATTTGTTGAGTCAATACCTATTAGTTGTCCAAAGATGATTTTGGTTCTCGACTGGCTTCATATGTAAAATTAAAACTTTATTAGATGTATTCTTTGTGCTGAACATTAAATGTGATAATTGAGGACAGCACGACTGTCGCATTGCGCGGTAGTGTAATGGATAAGAGCGCGCTATTTTTGAACTTCTTGCATGTTTCGATCGGTTTCGAATCCCATAAAGGGCTAACCGTATTTTTTCTCGTTATTATTTACATAAATATAGTAGCCACTACTAGAAAAATAATATGGATTTTGAAAATATTTTATTTTTCTGCGCTATTACGAATATGTGTACCATTATGAAAGTAGCTCAGCGTGAAAAGAACCAATTTACCTGCAAATAAAGCAAGGAATATTTTACTTAAGTGGGAGTTTACAAATGTAACTTCTATCTGAATTGTTCACAGTAAGCTTGAAACAAATACGATTCTGTATCAGGCCAAATAAAGATGAAATCGACAATTGGTCGGTGACATGCTGTGACAAGCGAAGAAAAAAAGGTCAAATGCGCAAAATATCTGTTGAGTACTCAGACTGCGGTAATATACCTCATTCGCATGATGATTTGATTTGCAACTCATGCCGATAGAGGTCTTACAAATCAGAAGAGACCTGGATGTCCGATTGATACTACGACACATCAAGCCCTATCAGCTGAAGGAACGTCAGGCGGTGCCAAGCTAGAAGTCTCCAAAGTAATAACATTGCCACCGACGGTGTACTCTTTGCAAGTGCAGTAGGGGTAGATTTGTGGTGATACCAGGCTCGTTCCGATTGGATTTTTTTGCGGCAAGTTGTGCTGGTTCGTGACGATTGTAGATGTTGCTCCAAGCATGTCGAACCAAAAAAAGATGGGCGAATCGGTGGATGTAATGACGCTGCGTCGACATTTCACAGACATGATTGCTGATGAAATCTCGACATTACTGGACAGGATAAAGAATCAAGTTGGTAGAAGTAGGAAGCGGAAGATAGAAGATGTCGCATTATTGTTGGATGATATTATGTTTTCATTGATATTCGTGGTACATTTCGTGATATAATATATACATAGCTGGAGCAAATATTAACACTATCAACATGTAACGATGCAACTTTTTTTAGATTAATGAAGCTTCAATTTTTCTCGCCAGATTAATGTGAAACGCTGACTGAGAACAGTGTGGCCTTACTCATACGGCAGCGCTTGTAATTTATTTGGCAGTCCACCCCATCTCACTGAAGTCACGTGATTTGTAATGGGCCGACTGGTAAAAGTGGAAAAGGGGGCCAAAAGGCCGCAATAGCGTGCAATGTCCTTTTACGGTATCCAAAAACCTGATAGATTTGTCCGATATCTCGAAAGTAAACTTTAACAGAGGATGGGCATTATTTGCTATCTCAAAGAAGTCTCGTACGTCTTTTTCTGGACCATTATACATCCAATAGCCATCGTCCCGGTATAGTTTGTGAAGCAGGATATTATGCCGCAAGGGGAACCGCTCCATAAACAGCAAAATCACATAACTCAGGTGAAGGAATTTCCCCCTTTGGTGCTCCAACGTTTTGCCGGTAATATTTACCATTAAATGCAAATTCGTTTTCTGTCAGGATAATGTTGGCTATTTCTACCAGTATTTCTATCGATGGCATTTTTAGGGCATATACGATATCGTTGTTCGTCGTGAGATCAGTCTTCAGGGCTGCGGCTATCTCTTCAAAACTGATATCATATATCATATGATATCATATGTAACAAGGATAGCACCGCTCGGGATGGACATACTTCCTATTTCATTAATGAAATTTGAAGTATCCGCAAGATAGGTATGTTGCCTTTTAATAATAGGCAACAGGAAGAAATCTAAGTATCTCCCCAGTTTCGAAGTACGTGAGTCGTATTGCGAGATAATCGGTCGCCCCGGTACAGATATATTGGATATGTCACCCGGATTAATCGGGTCGAGTTTCTCCAGGATTTGCTTGATTTTATGAATCTTAGGTAGCAAATACATGGGGAATTTTAATCTTGAGTAGCGGATCATACAGGTATTTGTAGGCGTCCTTGCCCATCACTTATTCCTGTTTAAGTTTGCATACAAGGTTTAGCACCTTTCTATGCTAGTGGTGCCACGAATTCTGACTTAACATAAAATGGATGATGTTGCCTGTGCGTGGATGGGGAGTCGGAGAAAAACTCTGTACGTCTCATCTCGTTCGCCATTCGTCCAAAATCTGTTACAATATCCCGTTCTCTCATATTAGTCGGAATGAATGATAATCCCCGGGATATCAGAAAAATATTATCATTATCTGTTAACATCAGACTTGAGATATTTCTAATATATGTCTTGGCTATTGCCAATCTCGAGAGGTTGACATTGACATAATTAATATGTCTGCTTCTTGTAGTCTATAATGAGTTAGAACGAAGCAGTTGATTAGCGGCGTTTGCTATAGAATATCAGGATACTAATCATCTCAATCAAGGTCGCGTGGATAACTCTACGAGAAAGTTAGTCTTCAAGAATAAACTTAGACTCAGGGGATATCAACAGAGTGAAATCGAGAAAGCACCCATGGAGGTTGAACACTCTGAAAGATCGAAACTTCTACACAGACCCAAGCACAAGCAGACTCAACCGGTATTTGTCAAGCCGACGCGATTCATCACAACATTCCAACCCGAATCACGCCAGCTGATACAAATTATAAAACAAATACTGGCATATAATACAGACTGACTCCAAAACCAGCCGACTATTCCAACATCATCCGATCGGTGTATACAGAAGAGGACGGAATTTAAAAGAACTTCTACGGAAATCTAAGATTTAATAGCTGTACGGCGAACAGAATGCTGACACGATTGGCACCAGCGAGACGTGTATCATCTATAGATAACTATACTTGACTGAGGCGTGACCCCTGATGAGAAATATGACTGGGATGATATACATAAGTTATATTCTCGAAAGATTTCGAAACACTGGCTTTGAGGTACATTAGTACACATCTATGAAGATGCGCTAGCATACTCAACCAGTTCAAGGCAGGCTTCTTCGAGCAACACGGCAGCGAGCACTGCAGGGGAATCCCCGAACAGGTCGGTCACGTGATCCCAGCGGTGCAAATGGCGGCGCCGCAAACGTCCAGCAAGAATGAATAAATGTAGATTTGCTGTATAAAATTTGAGCTCGTTGGGAGAACTGATATTCCAATCGATTGCTGAAAGCACTTATCGTATATTGGGGATGAAAAGAACTATGGGAAGAACTATTTCGTACACATATGCGTGTATTGAAAACTGCGAGTTGGATGTGGACTTCAGATAAGAGACCATTCATAAATTACTATGTACCGGTACGTGGGATTTATTGCCACTTTCTTCACATCGATCTCCTGATGCAGATATCGAAACTCGAACAACGTCCGTATATTGGTCTATATTCAAAGTTGTGTTAGGCCCTATCCCAAACTGTTCTCCATGAGCTTTGTTGTGCAACACGAAGTTTTAAAATTAAATCTGCAAATACAGAAGTTACAGTTAGCGTACTGGTACCGTACACTTGCATGTCAGCTACATTTTCATGATTTTGGAAAAATACTTTTTTTTCATCAATATTTGAGTTCTCGATGATTTAAATCACATAATGTTGATATATCTTGGAATAAATTATTGGTAGCTAGGGCCTATTTATTAGGTCTGACGTATCGATAAATAAAATACCACATGGACCAAGGCCTAGGGCGTCACTACCCATGGTGCGTGTGGTGCGAACGCATCCCTCCTTTTTGCCCGTAGATTGGAAATACGGAAATTATGTAAGATATCAAACCCCAGTTTAGCATTAAAATACGCTAAAATGCAGGAAATAATGCGTCAAAATTAAAAATTTCCGGCGGAGGCATGTCCCCGGACCCCCTAATTTACAGTTCACGAAACACAGGGATCAGCCATCAATTACCGGAGAATCACAATATTAAGTTCAGAAATGCAACGAGCAGTGGATATCCAAGAGAACCAACGCATGTACAAAAACACAGTTCCTGTTCGGACTGATTTGTCAATTATATTGATGTGGTGATAGATGACACAAATTTAGCCACTGCAGATCGTAACTCCTGTTTCACAAAAACAAATGAGTCTCCCTGGGTATCCATGCAAGAAGGGTAGATTGATCACTGACTATGTCGTATGATGCGACCTTGTTCCTAACGGAGCTAGGTGTGCTTATAAATGCGAAACAAACGTGAAAATAGAACCATAAATCTGCAAACATTATGTTCAGATTTATATCTGGGAAAACGCTTAGAACGCATCTCCGCCGATCTAGGACCCCGGAGCTTCCGGGGTCGACGCGGCCCCTGGACCCTCGCCTGTTTCGTCGCTAGATCCGTCTTTGGAAATTGAAAACATTCGCACCCCCCCTTTTGAAATCCTAGTGACGCCCCTGGGGGGGGGGCAATAATATCTCAATTCAAATTTCAAACTATGAAAAGTAGGCCTATTTTTCAAAGGATTTTCTATAATAGCATTTTCTTTTAAAGCACCTATATATTATGTGGTATATACCGTTCTTGGTACAGGGAACCGGGGCTATGTGCTAATGGGGTTCGCCAGGTTCGAACTGCACACCAGGTGGCTACATGTACCAATTAATGACGCATGCGCATGTCGTTTTTCTTGAGGTCACATAGGCAACGTCATAATGTAACGACGTTATAATTGTTCGTTTTATGACGCGACGTCTTCTTTACCTGTTGAGCACTAGCGCTGCCTAGCATGGCTGGCGATCCCCATTGAACGGTTGGGCTTTTTCGAAAACCTTTTTCTTTTTCAAGTTATACCGACAATATATATTGGCCTGCATTTTGTGAAAATTTAAAATAGAGCTTTTAAAGTTCTATACATGATTTTTGCATATAATTAAAATTCTATAAATGATTTTTCGCATTTACGTATAGCGAAATAGCTATATAGGGAAAGTTTATAATTTTGTAACCCTGCAAACTTCTAGAATTCATAAAGATAAAATGTGGAGGGCACAGATATATCCATTTTATTATGATTCTATCCATGTACTAATAATTAACATTTTGAGTTTCTTGAGATTTGAATAAATTATGATGGCAAAATTAACAAGGTCGCTTACAGGGCACTACAAAATGCCCGGTTTTTAAGTCCCCGAAACGGAATATAATTTTTTCAGCCCCAATACGTTAGTTTCCAAACTGTCACGGTAAGAGTATTTGCCCCTGTCCACCAGTCAGCGTTTAATGTACCGTATATGATCACTCATGCATGTAGCAACATTGTATTGTGGTGTCACGACTTAAAACAAAGGACATTGGGCTACATGTAAATACGATTTATAAATGACGTCATTCAAGTTGGCATTATACAATAGAAAATGCTGCCTTAAACGTGGATATGTGCAAATACAAAATATTACATTGACAAGAGTGGTCTGCCATGCCATGCACCAAGCTCAATTTTGAAGTTATTGGAAATGTCATTTGCTCTTTTTAATTTGCACTATTTCAGGTCTCCCCATCTCTTCTCATATGTTATCCAGTCCACATTTTGTCCCCCGACTCCCTAGTGCTGTCAGAATTCTGCTACAATGTGAATTTCCGCAGACATTTCATGGAGATCATTGTTAAATTTGCGGAATTCTGCGGAAAGGTCATGCAATTTCCAGAATCTTTCTCTCTGGAATTCGATCATGCAATTGTCTGCATGCGCATTTTGCAGATATCTGGTTTTCCATTCTTGGACTTTTATTCTGTGCAGAAAGTTAGCGGAACTTGGGGACTTTGAATTCTGTGTCCAGAAAGATAGTGAAGTCCACATCCAGAAAATCAATGGAATTTGAACTCTGTCTTTACTCTTAGACAGAAAACGCCTGCATCTCAGTATGCTCATGTGATCCACTTTTTCACTTAGCCAGGCGAACAAAATTAAGTAAAACAAATGCCATAAGTAACATGTTTTAGACCTGAGAATGTAGTCACATTTTTGACATGTTTAAAATTACATGTATTTTAACACAGTTAATACATATAGTGTCATCACGTACCATTTTGTCACTGATTGAAGTTCTGTTACAATATTCAGGTGGCCGGGTCATCATGACAAATTCACAAATGCAGAATGGCTGTAGTTCAATATCTTAGCAATTGGTTTTGCTACAAAGCGATTCACTACATAAGTATACACATTTAACAAATTTGTAAATAGCAAACTTGAAGCCAATATGCGACGATATTCACCAGCACAACAGTTAATGTATTGGAGGACTTGGAGGGACTGTACATCAGGGCTCGAAATTTACTTTTTCAAGTGGTGAATCCTATGGACAACCACCTACATTCCCAGATGAACATTCCTCAGAATACCCCCTACAGTAAGACAACTATGGCCACAATCAGTCGAGTATTTATCAATATAGCACCCTTAACCATTACCTTAATATTCACCAGCAAACTTTTGATGTAATGGAAGACTCAGAACTGTGTACGTCAAGGCTCGAAGTTTAAATGGACAACCACTTTTGACATTCTGGATGTCCCAGATATGAATCATTTTTGTTATCATTTTATCCTTCAATTACATTTCATATTGGTCTGAAAAAGTTTTTTTTCTAATAATCTCAATACACATATTGTTAAGTGATGTTAAAGATGTAATCAGCCTCAAAATCGATGGATTTTGTGAACTCCGTCCTGTGCATTGTTAGCAGGGAAGATTACGTACTGAAGCATCATATGATTTATATTTGATGATAGTGGGATCGCCATATACAACAAATGCAATGAATATATCTGGTCAAAGAAATTTGAAACTCTGCCCGCATCGACGGGTTTCCTGTTTCGCCATCGAGTGTGTGTTGTACGCAGAGAGGAAAATGCTGTCACCGTGTGACGTACGAGTGACGTAGCAACGCTCATGAATCTGAATGCTGAACAGCTGCAGCCATGGGATAACGTCACGGCTCGTGCCTAACGTTCGGTAATGTCGCATAGCATATGTTGGTAGAATGCACCACGCGTGTATATGCTTGTTGACATGCCATACGCTTATTTTTAAAGATTAATTTCTTCTATTTAATGAATAGTGGATGGTGGAAACAAGTTTAGTTTTTTGTGGTCAAATGGGTTTCATTTTGTACCTGTTTTAACATCTGTCACTTTTGCTGAGCTGATTACATCTTTAAATATTTTCATCAACATTTAGGCCATTCACTTTTTCCTGCTTCTCATTTTTATATCACCATGGCAATTTTGCTGGCTCAAGCATGTCAAAGGGTGAAAGAGCATGTGCTGCTGTATATATTTAACGTGGGGCAGACATTCGGGCTCGTAATTTTGCTGATAGCACTGAACAAATCCCTAATAAAACACTGAAATGATTTGAGTAAGTGTCCCTGTAAGGTTCATTAATTTAAAATTCACAGGATGCAGCTAATCTGAAACATCCCACTCAGAACATCCAAAATCATACGCAAGTCAATTAAGTATGGACACAATCGGTCAGGTATTTATTGATATAGCAATCCAAATGAATGCCTCAGCATGAAATCATAGCATATATTACAATTAATTAGATAATTAAGCTGTTTGAATTTTAACGGAATGCAGCCATTCTGCAACATCCCCCACAGAACATGTGTGTGGAGTATGGGCACAATCAGTCGAGTATTTATCAATGTAGCACTCGTAACCTTTACCTCAATATTCACCAGCAAATGTTGATGTGATGGAGGAATCGGGACTGTGTACATGCATCAGGGCTCGAAATTTGCTTTTTTAAGTGGTTTCTGATGCATAACCACTTTTGACATTCTGCTTGTCCCAGATATAAATTTTATCATTTTATCCTTCAATTACATTCCATAATGGTCTCAAAAAAGAGTCTTTTTGATAACCTCAAGTTATGAAGCCGACTGGTATGTCCTGTTAAATGTTCTCATCAACATTTTGGTCATTTGGTCTGAACAGTTGGAACCAACCCTACACATATCATGTGAATGATTACCAGAAAAACCGGTCACATCTAAGTCATCTGAACAGTCGGAACCAACCCTACACGTATATATATCATCTGATGATTACCAGGAAAGCTATGTCACATCTAGCTAGGTCATCTGAATTAGTCGGAACCAGCCCTAGATACGTATCATCTGTTGCATATATGCTGCTGAAGGAAGAAGGGAAGCACTACTTGTGTCTGTACTGTGTCTGCTGCATGCATGCTGCTGAAGGCAGGGAGTATCTGTGTCTGTTGCATATGCCGCTGAAGGCAGGGAGTACATGTATCTGTGTCTGTTGCATATGCTACTGATGGTAGAAGAGAGTATAGATCTGTGTCTGTTGCATATGCCGCTGAAGGCAGTATCTGTGTCTGTTGCATATGCTGCTGGGATTCGCACTAAATGTAGCTGTGTCTGTTGCATATATATATGCTGCTGAGGACTGAAAAATAAAATTTGAGCATATTAGTTTAAATACCAACAACATACGGTCATTCTAATTTAATTATTAAGATTATATGCCCATTAACTTTGAAAATGAACCCAAAACTCCACTAATTTAAACACAATAAAGGATCGAGATAATCTGCTTGTAGCAATTACAAGTACCAGTACATGTGGAAATGATCATACAAGTACATTTATCCGTTCCCCCAAATGAACAGCATTTAGTTCGATAGAATTTCAACATCATCAATATGATCATTGACAATCATCAATTCAATACTTACATATACTCACTCATCTACATCACCAGCACCAGAAGTGAATGGTCTCCCGTCTTGAACATCATCTCTCTGTGAAGCAAGTAGAATAGCATACTTTATCACATACCTAAATAGTTATTCACCCTGATATATAATTATAAGGCTCTGAACGTATAATATATGGCGTTTGGACAGACATTTATCAGGCTGATATCAGTTGAAGCGTCGCGCATATAATAATCTGGTCTCCATTGTATCGCGAACTCGGTATTCCTTGATATATGTGTATCCTTCGATATATGATAAATACATGTAAGTTATGACTTGGTTGCCTGAAATGCCTGTATCACTCCTCGATCTGCAGTCGCAGGCTGTTACAAGCAACTTGTTCTGATATCTGGCCTGATATAAAACAAAAAACAAAAAAAACACACAATGTGATAATCTATGTTCATAGAGTATACATGTATATCTACCCATTTCTATATCGGCCTTGGTACATGTCAGCCCGAGACCTCCATATCAGCCAGAGGGCTGAAGGGCAGACATGTGGGTCAAGGGCTGATCGATATCAGGGTATATCATAATCTGTTCATCACAGATTTCTCGGATAAGGAGCAAAAATCGATATCCCGATATGAGTGGCACGGGATTTGGTGCAGAGTTACTGAGCAAATTGTTCAAACTCACTGGCAAATATGTGATAAATATAGTGTTCCTGGTGTCTTACTTCTGTCAAAGAAAGGCTGTGATACTTACGGTATCGGTGGATGTATATATGCTACAGGCCTAGAACAAACTAAAGAAAATGTATTTAACTGCACTGGTGCAAGCTAGACAATATATTTTATATCCCCCTCCCTCATGCCCCTTCCCCCACCCCTCATGCCCCTTCCCCCTCTCCATCCCCTATAGGATATACCATCCCAACACCGGTAGAATTGTCGCCTAGCTAGACAAATTATAATTTGGACTGATAACCACACAGTAAGTTAACACATGTGCATGGTTACCTAAACTATGTACCTTCTTTTTGCAGTTCTATCACCCCCTTCCCCCCAACCACACCCAAAAGCCATCACAAGACACATACACTTTTAACTTCACCACTTTTCAGACTTCCATTCTCTGTCATCCCCTTATTTTTAGACCCAACCAATATCAGCGTTGAAAATTATTGCCGTGCTGAAATATAATTTTGAAATGGCCTCCACTACGGGCACTGCCTTACCCCTACTAGTCGGGGCTGTTAGGGCATAAAAGGGACTGTTTGGTTCAGATTCTTCCAAAAGCAGCAAATTTGGCCCATATGTCGCCCATACCATACCTTTTCGATTTTTGACGGGCGCCAAGGTAGTCGCCCCCTGGGGCCGCCATATTGGCGAAATTCATTATGGCCGCCACCCGGGTTAGAGGTCAGTCAATAAAATGGCTAGAATCATGAATAATACAACTTTTTAGTGGTTATCGGAGCCGGGAAATCTGATTCTGATCTTATTTCAACGATTTGAGGTCAAGGTCACCCTGAAGGTCATTTTTGGGTCAAATTCGTCATTTTTAGTGGTTTTTAGTCGAGATATACAAACTAACTCATTTTATCGATTTTCGGGGTTGAGTAACCCGAATCTGGCCATATTTTGACAATTTGAGGCAATATTGCATGTGAGGTTCATGACAGATGTCCCCCGAAACAGAGGTCAATCGGAGGTCAATTATAGGAAACATCAAAAGGGCTAGAATCACAAATAATACCATTAGGGCTTTGCGGCATCGGAGAATTAGATTCTGACCTTATTTTGACGATTTGAGGTCATGGTCACCTCATTTGAGAATTAAAGGTCAAAGATCAACAGTTGCTACTAAAAACAATCGAAAGAAGATTATTCAGGAACAAATGTTACTAAAATACTTCGGAGATGACATCTGCTGACAAAATGCTATAACTATGCCGCTACGTGCATTTAAATGTTCAAAATACAAAACAAAGACCGCTTAAGCAACAGTATACCAATGATTACTTTTACTACCTATGCATTCTGGCTTGCGCTCTATCGATGCCAGCAATAAATAATACTTGTCATCATCGCCCAAGTTATTAACGCACCCGCCTTCGCATTTGCAGAGGGTCATGTATCGGACATCGGCACAGTTGCATTTGCACCTTCCCGTGCATGCCTTGAGTCAGCCTCAGTGCATGAGAATGGCATATGCCCATAGAAGTGTCGCTGAGAGTGGTCCATAGCGGTTGCCATGTACTGGTGCAATCGTTGTGCCAGCTCCACTCACTGAAGTCAGGGATTCCCTGCTGGAGTGAAGCGACTCCAGTAGAAACTCGCTTGCAGCAGCGCTCGCTTCACATGCTGCAAAAGCGCGGCTTGGGAGGTGGGATGTTTTCCAGCGATCTGGTTGCAGTAGTGAAGAGGTGATGCTTGGCCTCATTGACACCGGCTGCATCACATCCCTTGCTGTACATGAGTACGATGAAGCGTTCTATAAGCTCCATATGCAAGGACTCGAGAGTGTCAGGATCATGCGTGAGAGCAACTAGTGTGTCGGTGGGGTCCGATATACGCCCAGGCGGTCTTTTTGCCACATCCAAGAAACTGTAAAGTCGTCTTGCACCCCGTTAAGCTATGAAAGAGAGGTAGTGCCACGGACCAAGATCGGAACAGATGGTTTGGACTGGAATGCCACAATACTTTTTCCTGAACCCCTAAAATCCCGAAGTATGAATGGATCAGCGGCTTCTTAAAAGATGTTAACAAAAAGGAGCCGTTCTCATTCATCAGCACACAGATGTCCAAGACTGACATGAGCGGAAAGCTCCTTCTGTGTACCCGTTTTGAGTCCGTGTTCTTCAACAGGCGTTATGACCTCACAATACTTCAACCGTGCAACCATTCCGAGGCGGACACTAGGGTCCTCCTGCATCTAGCACATGCCACGGAGAAGGGTCATACAACAGCCTATGTTCGCACGATTGTTCCGATCTCGGTCCGTCAAATCCTTGGCACTACCCCTCTTCCACAGCCTTACTGGGTGCGACCCGACTTCACAGTTCCTTGATAGCGCAAGCCAGAAGGTATAGATACCAATAATCATTGGTACATGTATATTGTTGCTAAGGCGGTCTTTGTATTGTATTTCGAACATTTAAATACACATAGCGGCGTAGCGGCATAGTTATAGCATTTTGTCAGCAGATGTCATCTCCGGAGTATTGTAATATAATTTGTTCCTGAATACTCTTCGTTCGATTGTTCTTAGTGGTAACTGTTGATCTTTGACCTTTGACCCCAAAATGGGTTGACCTCAAATCTTCAAAATAGGATCAGAATCGGAGAATGCCACAAACCTCTATGGTATTATTTGTGGTTCTTTTGGTGTTATACCTACAATTGACCTCTGGTTCGGATGACCTCTATCGCGACTCTCAAATGAAATATTGCCCCGAATCGCCAAAATAAGGCCAGATTCGGGTTACTCAAACCTGGAAACCAATAGAATGAGGCAGTTTATATATCTTGCCCCAAAACCACTGATAATGGCGAATTTGTCCCCAAAATGCCCTTTAGGGTGACCTTAAAGGTTACCTTGACCTAAAATCGTTGAAATAAGATCACAATCAGATTCTCCGACCCCAAAAACCACTAAAAAGTGCTATTATTCACATTTCTAGCCCTTTTAGTTATTCAACTATAACCAGGATGGCGACCATATTGAAGTTCGCCGAATATGGTGGCCCTAGGGGGCGCCCGTCTTGGCGCCCGTCAAAAATCGAAATAGTATGGTATGGGCGACATATGGGCCAAATTTGGTGCTTTTGGAAGAATGTGAACCAAAATATCCCTAACAGCCCCCACTATACATGTTTATTGGCGTGGCGCTAAGCTTACATGGGCGAAACCAGAAGTGGATCCACTCAATCGCAAGTGATGTCTCAAGACAATGTACATGTACCTATGTACCTACATGTACATGTACATACGTGTACATGTACCTACGTGTAATAACATGTGCATGAAACATGTAGCAATTCTTTTAGCCCGTGAGAATTTATTGCCTGGAAATGAAATTTAACTAGAGCCTTAGGCACTGAAACGGGGCTATTTAAATGTAAAATAGGCTGTTGGAATAATTCCACTAACTCTTTGATGTTCCATCTCATGGCGAAGAGCCATACTTGTAGTCTCACACATTCCTCTCAACAAGGATCTCTAGTGCATTAGTGTAATTGTACACATATATATATTTTTTAAAAACCCGCTGGGACAGACATTTATTATGAAACCAACCTGATGAAATGATAAAATAATGTCTTCACTGCATGTTACCAATATTTGTAAAAAAAATCACTTTTTTCAGATAATCGAAAGCATATCCTTCAGCAGTAAATAACATTATTATACACCTAACTGTCCACTCCCTACTATATTATGTATAAACGACAACTGCCCAATATTTTTTCTCATATTGGATACAGATTTTTCTGACGTCACTGACGTCACACACACACGCCGGACTACTTTTTGTTTGTAAACAAGCAGACGACAGCAAACATGGCTACCGTCACAGCTGACGATTTTGATGATTTGATGACAGATGCTGAATTTTTAGAACTGTGTGAGCCACTATTTGACACAGAGTTAAGTGGAGCTTTAGAAAGTCTTGAACCAGTTCCAAGTACTAGTAGAGACGCATTAGTAACAGACGTGTCTGCTTTTATTGATTCACAAAAGAAGAAGAACACAGTTACAAGCACAAATCGCGACGTCAAAAATGTTCAGAGATGGCTGTGGGAAAATCGACGGAAACCACGGTTGATTGAAAATATAAGCCCTCCCCATCTGAATGAATATCTAGCGGAAATGTTCATCGGAATTAGAAAAAAAAGATGGTAGCGAATGCACGAGCCGTGTTCCCTTGAAGCTGTAAAGAACAGCGTTGAGAAGTAACTACGGCCGAGCACATTCATTGAAAATGAAAAAAAAAAACAAAAAAACAGCCAACGAGCTCATATCCACAGTAGTTTAGTTACAAACTGGACTGCTTTTAAATTTAAGACGGATACAACATTATCAGCCAGGTCATATACATCTCGCAATAAAATTAAACTTTAAACTCAAACTAGGTTAAAATTAAATAGATTAGAAAGAAAAAATCTCTTACCGTGATTTTTTTCATTCAGACATCTCAAGGACACTAGCTATGCCGTATCCCTTCGCTTCTGGGTGTTCCACAAATCAAAGAAAATGGACTTGAAGAAGAAAGGCAAGGGTCGGAAGTCCAACGCAGCTCAGTCACTTTCTTCTTAAGAGGAAACTAGGCTGTTTGAAGCTAACCAGCTCGGATCATCTTCTCCACAGAGTCTTCAATTTTCCTTTTTTTATTTTTTTTGGTAAAATATTTGGCTTTAGAGGACGTGATGAACATAGAAAACTCCGTTTTGGTGACATCACACTTGGTCAGCACGTAGACGGAGCAGAGTTTTTGGAATGGGCCGAGCGAGACAGCAAGACTTGGGACGGCAGCCACCGCGATGATTCTCGCCTGACACCACCTCGCCTGTACGCCCCGATCGGCTGTGATGACTCGCACAACCCCGTGGCCTTCTTCAAGCTGTACTCTATGGCCAGACCAGAATGCAGAAAAACAGCTGATAGCCCCTTCTATCTCACACCCATACCAGAGAAACGGCTTGGTCCAGAATCCCAAATCTGGTATTACCCCACTCCAATGGGGGAACATCGCTTGGGAGAGTTAATGAAAAATGCAGCTAAAGCAGCGGGTTTGTCTGGTCGTATCACGAACCACTCAGTCAGGAAAACCACGGTTCAAACTCTGGTAAAATCTGGCGTTGCTCCTCATAAAGTGATGCAAATCACTGGTCATAAATCACTCGCAAGTATCCAAGAATACGACAATAAACTTGACCATTCTGAGCAAAAACAGCTGTCACAAATTCTTCAGGGTAATTCCCGCTCTCAGTCCCAGTCTCAAGTCGCAGAAAATCCAGTTCACGTTCAGTCCGTTTGTAATGAAAATGTAACAATCCCGCCATCACATTCTCCTTCTCAAATGCCACAACCCCAGTCAGTCTCTCAGTCGAGTTCCACTTCTCTTACAACAACGTCTTCTCGAAATTATAGCAGTCTTTTTAGCGGAACAGTCTTCAATAATTGCACATTTAAATTCCAATAGCTACATCGTTGTTTTATCATGTTGAAATGTAAATAATATCTTGGTACTGTAGACGGCTGAATCTGTTTGAAACATCGCGCACGTGCGTTAACTAGGTCAGCCGCATCACTAAGTATCATTGCGCCCAAAGCCGCAGCACTACTAACTGTGCGCGTAAATAAAGAGTTTGTCTGTTTTTTTTGCTAAAATTCATTGTTTTTTTGCTTTATTTTTTTATTTCGTTTATTTGTGTTCAGTAAGTGTATAATAAATATGTTATTGGATTATGGTATAGCTCCGGTGCCCTAAAAATTCCCACTTTTATACACCTTCATAGAAGTGCCCGGATGTAGGCGCGGACGTAGGACTAGGCGTGAGCGAAATTCTAGTACCCGTCCATTGGTTCTTTTTCGATCGCTCATTGACTCTTTTTCTCGACCGCTGATTGGTCCAAATGGATCTGCCCATCCTTCCCAGGTTAATTTACAATCCCCTTTTTGGGTTCAAGCTCTGTATATCGATGCTGCAACATTGTTGCCGAACATTGCCGAAAGGGAGACCTTTTGACCTGGATGTGACATTTGACCTTTTGACCCGACATTCATCCGCGCACTTTCGCGCGCTGCGGCCGGGGCGGGGCGGGGCGGGCCGGGCCGGGTCCTACGTCTAAGGGGAACATTGAAACTCTTCTGTGTTCGAAGGTAGTTTTAGTGAAACCCGGAAGTGACGTCTGTGCGCAGAACCCACACCACCACCCAACCCCAACCAGGGACCCCTAGTGGTGGGTTAAAACACACACCCCCACGCATCCCCCAACATGCCTGCTTTCTATACTACGTCCAGACTGCGCATGCGCAGACCATTGAACACGGACGAACCCTGAGTCCAATCGGATGCTGCTTCACAAGAGCTTCAACATAAGACCTCAGACGACTCCGTCGGACCCATAGTGACCTCTGTTGGTGCCAAAATGTCTATTTCCATACCCTTTATCTACTGCGTCAGTTCCACGTCACACCCAGCCCGTCGGATACTCCCTCACGTATGCTTTACATTGATACCTCACTCGATCCCATCGGCCCAATAGTGGCCCACCTAAACCCCAACACGTCTATTTCTATACTACGGCCAGACTGCGCATGCGCAAACTAATGGCAACGAACGACACACTAGTCCAGGCGGTTGCTCCCTCACGACAGCTTCAAAATAAGACCTCATACGACACCATAGGATCATTAGGGGCTCACCTAAACCCTAACACGTCTATTTCCACACCCTTTCCCAGAACTCCCTCTCTGCGCATGTGCAGAATGTTGACAACGGCCGAGACACTAGGCCAATCGGATGCCCCCTCACATAGGCTTCACATTGATACCTCACTCAACTCCATCGGCTCATTAGAGGCTCCCCTCGATCCCAAAACGTCTATTTCCATACCCTTTGTCTATTGCGCATGCGCAGAATGTGGACAACGACCGAGATACTAGTCCAGGCGGATGCTCCCTCACATAGGCTTCACATTGATACCTCACTCGACCCCATCGGTCCATTAGTGGCCCGCCTCGACCCCAAAACGGCTATTTCCATACCCTTGGTCTACCGCGCATGCGTAGAATGACGATATTTCAACCCCACACCCAGCCCGTCGGATGCGCCTTCACGAATGCTTCACATTGATACCTCATACGACTCCATCGACCCACCAGTGGCCCACCTAGATCCCAAAACGTCTATTTCATATCCCTGGTCCACCGCGCATGCGCAGAATGACCATATTCCACCCCCACACCCACCCCATCAGATGCCGCTTCACGAATGCTTCACATTGATACCTCATACGACTCCATCGGCACACTAGGGACCCCTCTCGCCCCCGTCGGGGATCTCCGTGTCTCTTCGGGCACCTCCGTGTCTCTTCGGTGATCTCCGTGACATCTTCGCAACATTGTAGCGAACGTGCAACAATGTTGCAATTCGGGGAGCCAGGTGTTCGGCACGTGACAACCCCAAGCAGACGACAGCGAAATTCTGGCGTGAAATGCAACATTGTAGCGAACGTGCAACAATGTTGCAATTCGGGGAGCCAGGTGTTCGGCACGTGACAAACCCTAGCAGACGACAGCGAAATACTGGAGGGAAAAACCCCATCCGAAAAGACACGAAGGTGAACGACATTGTGGAAAAACCCACAGACAGGCCAGTACATCTCCTGTCATGTTCCCAGGTCACGCTACGGACCTGAGCGAAGAGACACGGAGGTGAACGACATTGTGGAAAAACCCCACAGACAGGTGAGTAAATGTTCCCACGGACCTCACCGAAAAGACACGGAGGTGAACGACATTGTGGAAAAACCCCACAGACAGGTCAGTACATACCCTATCATGTTCACAGGTCACGCTCCATCCATCCAAACGGGGAACCAAGAGTTACCTCCCTGGAAAATAATACTTTAAATGCGCAATCCAGGTCACGCTCCATTCACCCAGACCGGAAGTGACGTCATACCTACAAAAGCGCCCCCTGGCGGAAAAGGGGGAACCAAGAGTTACCTCCCTGGAAAATGGGAGTCGAAATCACCTTACCCTATTACTATTCAGTCGGCATTTAAAATACAAAAACGTGCATACAAATGCCTTTTTAACTTGTTCAGGTACGTCAACACTCTTAAGTTGTAATCGAGAAAATCTCGGAATTGACAAGTACAGTATATTCCGAACTTTTCGACGAAAGGCAAGACAATTTAATTATACCCGAAAGTGCGACAATGTATGCTCTCATAACCCATAACACATATTTCTAAGGTGAAAATTTAACATCCAAAATTGCGCCAAGATATCGAGCAAATTAAAAGATTGGCACAAGGTATGGTAAATATTCGACTTTGTTTCTGCAAGATATGAAATAAACGTCCCCGTAAATACAAAATCACATGCAACAATTATCCGACGACACCGAAAATGAGAGAAAATATTCTGTTCTGCACAGAAGAAATAAAAGATTTAATTGAAATTACCCGTGGATGCAGTTCTCTCGTGTAATTTACATGCACGGAGAAATTACGTTATATATCATTTTTAGTGACAATATATATAAACTAAGAGATTGGCTAGAACTACGGTACAGCATATCCTGAACCTAAAATAACATAAGATCTTTTTTTTCAACACATTATTAAATCAAAAGATGAAAATACATATCGTATTATCGATAAACGCCTTGTGGCATATAAAACAATAATAGGCCTACCCTGGGGTTCCATTGTATCGGACGGCATGATATTTCAGTGGGACAGCACTATGAAATGGCAGCATTAGATCTGCTCTGTTACAAGTAGGTACCCCTGCCCCTGCCCCTCCCCTCCCTTCCCTTCCCCGTCGTGATATAGCTGAAAAAAATGTTGAAAGCGACGTTAAACCCTATTCACTCACTCACTATAACATTATTCGTGACAATATATATAAACTAAGAGATGAAAATACATATCGTATTATCGATAAACGCCTTGTGGCATATAAAACAACAATAGACCCTCCCTGGTGTTCCATTGTATCGGTTGCGATGACAAATTATGTAGTCCCGGTCTACTGGTAAATGTCTTGCCACAAAAATGACAAATGAAGTCAATCGAGCAGAATTCGGTGTTCCTATCTTTGAACCAATTCACTTCGAATACAAATTGGACAGCGGTACGATGTTTCAGTATGTACGTCCCTGTGCCAAAGCATTTGGCTTTGAACTTGATATTAAAAATTCATCAAATCCGATGGGATTAGTAATTACTACGGTACTGTATAGAAAACAAAATACTGCACTTCCATAATATTTCAGAAAGAAAGTGAATTCCCCATTTTACAATTAAGGGCTTTGCATACCAGAGCAAAGTGAACTGAAAATTTTGATATAGTGATGTCATCATTGCTAAATATCTCCTAAATGGCTAACAGCATGTGGATGAAAATTTCGCACATGACAGTTTAGTTTGTATTGGTTATTTCAACGCAAGGAGAAGTGAAATTGATGCACATTTCACACAGACATAGCTCTTGCAACTTACCGTTTAGCAGTGTCAAGATGTAGAGTTACACTGTAGGCACAGGAAATTGGGAAATCTCGTGCAACTTCTCTTCAATGACACACAACACCAAACTACAGAGAAAAATGGGAGGGGGCATAAGGAAAGGCAGGAAATCGGAAAACTGCAGACAGGAAATGAGTACAAATTGAAAATTTGCAATGCCATTTTCTTGGGGACCTTTTTTTTCGATTGTGTTGAATATTCACAAGGAAAATTTAACCCTTGGGTACGGATAACATTATGCATACAAGCAGACTACATGAGGTTGTTCAACTTGGGGGTTAATTTTAAAGGTTACCAGGTGACTGACTGTTACACCACTCCCCCACTTTACATAAGAATGGAGCACATGGAGCGTTGTTGTTGTTCACATCATGAACATTGGCCATCCATGCATCGCTTTCTACAACGTGAACAGTCATTCCAAAATGGTTTGGCATACAAAATAATGATGACGACGGGTAGTCCATCAAAACTACGATATTTGAGACGTTAAATTACAATACATAACCTTTAAAGCCCAAGTTGTTGGATAAAACATACATCGAGTTCTCGAAAACAAGAGGAAATGTACTGGAATTTATCTCCAAAGAAGAAGAGTGAAGTAGATAGGTAGAACCTCCATGTCCCTCATTTCCAATATATTGAAGTGTACAAAAAACAAATGGACCTTCTGTAAAGTGGGAGGGTGGGACCATTGTGAAAATTGATATATAATAAGAGACGGAAAGGTGTTGTGCAATCAACAATGAAGATTGGGTTATATTTCAGATAGCTGATAAAAGTGTCAACCGGACTTGGGAACTGGGGACATGTAGGTTCACTTGCAGATCCATCGAAAGCATCGCGCCGATGGCTCATTCATGTTAAATGTGAGTGCTTCGCTATACAGAAAAAATAGTTCCATAATTCAACGCGATTTATCAGCTAACATATGATGCATTTTTAATTATGATTACTGATCAAGAAACATAAGGCAGGATATATCATCACTGATTATTGTTTGTAACAGTAAATCATATCTGAAATTCTGGCGTAGGTCTATACACAATGTACTTTGCCTGGAGAAGGCGGGACTTTTGGGAAGTTGGTGTGAAATTTCTCGTTGTCAGAGTAGAATATTTGAGCATGGAATCCACTGTTGTTCCGTTTACAGGAAGTATTTTAACTAATATAAGTAACAATCTAGCCGTCTGTTTAGTTGTCAATACCCGTAAGGTCATAATTTTTATCTTATGTCATTTCTAATTTTGTAAACAACGCAGTCATTTGTAACGTGCACCATGAATGTCCCATAATGCCAAGCGGAAAGTTAAAGAGCAAGCCATCATAGCAGCCAAAACTGCTCATTTCCTGTCTGCAGTTTTCCGATTTTCTACCTTTCCTTATGCCCCCTCCCATTTTTCTCTGTAGTTTGGTGTTGTGTGTCATTGAAGAGAAGTTGCACGAGATTTCCCAATTTCCTACAGTGTAACTCTACATCTTGACACTGCTAAACGGTAAGTTGCAAGAGCTATGTCTGTGTGAAATGTGCATCAATTTCACTTCTCCTTGCGGTGAAATAACCAATACAAACTAAGCTGTCATGTGCGAAATTGTCATCCACATGCTGTTAGCCATTTAGGAGATATTTAGCAATGATGACATCACTATATCAAAATTTTCAGTTCACTTTGCTCTGGTATGCAAAGCCCTTAATATCTGATAGTTCATTGGGCCATGGTCGTTCATTCTCCGGGTCTGTGGGTGTTTATTCGAGCCCGATACATTTCGCAATGCGGAGAATGAATCTAGACCCAGACAGAATTTTGATCCGACGAGGCCGGCCGTAACATGTCTACTGTATGGACACTGAGGGGAGGTAACCAGTCTTCGAGCAGCTGAAGGTTCAAGGTTCTTTATTTGCTGATAACAGCGCCCGTCATGGAGCTGATATACAATCAAGCGAATATAATTAAGTATTATTTATACATATAGAATAACCTAGTTGACTAGAAATAATTTGATTTGCAGAAAAAAATAGCAGTCATGTAGTTGTGATACCAGGAACAATAATGCTAGGAGCAACAATTTCGCTGGCATTTTACAATAAATTCTGATCTTACTGAGGGACGTTTATAGAAAGAATTATGAGATATTTTTCCCACAAAATTGGCATAAAAAACTGTTATTCGAGAATGATGAGACTCCGAATATAAAATATAATATTGTACTTCATACCAACTGAACAATTCCTTGTACATGTTGTATATGTAACATTTTATTTTTGGCACTTCTACCGCACCTGTTCGGGGTCCATTTACTCATCTAAACATACCGGGTCCTTTGGAATCTGAGAAATAATTTATGTAGAGCAGGGTTCTAAAATAGCAGCTAACTATTTAAAGCCATTGCTGTTGAATCTTCTAAACTCCTATATGAAACATAACTATATATACTTGATTTAAAATAGAGTTTCATTATTGTCCCAGTGCAACCCAATGGGTGGACCCGTAAACAGATATCACTAATCGTTAGATTTTCTTATACTGTGAAGTCATGTGGCTTTGTCAGTATGTCGGCACCTCTTCCCACTTCCCTTATATGTGATGTAATTGTAACTGAAACAAATAAGGCTACTTTACAAGACAGTAATAGCAGAGATTTTTGCCAAAAAAAAGTGAAAAAAGTCGAAAGGTACACCAATCTCTTCGAAGCCAATAACATCACTGTTAGAAAATTATCTCAAGACTATATCCTTGGAATATGCAGACGTTTAAGGTGCCCGAAATTGTCTATGAGTCTATCACGTGACCGTGGTATGTATACACCCTAGTAATATCGGTGCTCCTAATAATCTGATATCTATCCACCCAATAGTGAGATGCTCCAAATAGTCTACGAAGCTATTTACTTGCACATGTGACAAACGAATACCAAATGAAAGGCCAGTTACAGGCATATGGACTCCAAATGAATTTCTATGACATTCCCGAGTACGTGGATGACTTGGGTGCTCCAAACTTCTCCGATGTGTTCCGATACAGGATAATCAAACAGGTTACTCCGATAATCAAAATGCTATAAACCATTTTCAAAACTGTTATTTCATAGGTACAGTTGTAGATGACATAGGTTCTTTGGATACTTCGCTGGTCAAAATTTCATATGCAGATGACTCTATGGTGCCAAATGATTCAGAGATTTTGCTAGTTGTGACATTTTGCCTCGACATACACCAGGTCCGGTACCAAGTCAACGAGTTTTGTTTAAAGTCAAGACATTATGCGATTCATTTGCAACGCGTTTTTTAATAAATTTTGCATATTGTCACATTTGAGACAAAACTCGTTAAGCCGTTTTGTGGCAATTCTGACAAAATGCAAACTGTTGTGATGAAAAGCGTTGATGCCGTATTAACGTGGTTTTCTACATTGAGATAATTTGCTACATAACGCGTTGCAACATCTGCTCTCGTTTTTATTAGTTTAGGCGTCAATAGTTCGTTGTGTGGTAGGTTTTAAGGTGGGAGGGGGTACCACCCGCATTTTGGGCATTAAATTTCATTTTTGGATCACATATGGGGTCAAATAAGGTCAAAATTGGTAAGAATTGTTCTTTAATTTCCATCGTGATATTTCTAATCAATGATTATCCACGTTAAATTAGTTTTATGTTGTGTAGGGCTTTAACGCAGGAATGGCTAGCACGTATAATTATTGGATATTTGGTCATTTTAGGGTCCTTTAGGGTGAAATCACTAAGTTCAAAATGGCGGCCATATGGGGGTATCTGAAAATCACACTTGTTTAACTTGCTCGTATAGTCCAAGGCATTCTTTATAACAGACTGTGCAAACTTGATAAAACCTAGAGATCCCTGACAATAATCAAACATCTTACGCTCAGTTTGAATCTATTCACATATATGCAAGATCAAGATTTGATGGTCAAATTCAAAATGGCGGTCATATGATGTCATCTGCAAATCATATTTATTCATCTTGCTCATATAGCTGAAGGCATTATTCTTGCTCATTATGCATTCTTTTTTAAACCGAATAGTACAAGGCACTATTTATAGTGCATTGTGCAAATTTTTTAAAAGCGAGATAACTCTGAACATAGGCTAACATCTTATGCCTATTTTGAATCTATTTACATATCCGTAAGGTCAAGATTTGATGGTCCAATTCAAAATGGGGGCCATGTGTGATCATCTGAAACCCATACTTTTCCACGTTGCTTGCGTTACAAACCTCTTCGCCGAAATGGTAACACGTCGCAATCGTCACAAAGAACCCTAACATGACTGGAATTATATCTCATGTAAAGTTTGAATTCCGAGTAGTGGAAACGAGCTGTTTAAAAAAGAACGTTTTCCCCTAACAATGTGTTCCTGAAATAATTTGGCCCAAATTAGACATCGTAGTTGTAAGTATCATGACATACAATGCACGCGGATCCGTGTGAGTGAATCTGATTTGTCGGCGAAGCATATAGGAAATTCATGTTAAGTCTCTCCGGAAGTAAACCGGAGTAGTAGTATCTACCATTCACAGACCACATTTTGCCGGGATCGATAACTCTGTTTGCACTTTTTTGATTTTTGACAAATTTCGGGTTATCTCCCTTGATTCGAACATTTGCGTGTTTTCACAGAATAAATAAATAAATAAAATAATTAATAAATTAATTAATTAATTAATTTTAATTAATTAATTTTAATTAATTAATTTTAATTAATCAATAAATAAATCAGTGACCTTTGTACATGTCTAGACTTGTTGGTGTGTGTACAAAATGGCGGCCTGTGTGTACAAAATGGCGGCCTGTGTGGACAAAATGGCGGTCTGTGTGGTCAAAATGGCCGCCTGTGTGTACCAAATGGCGGCGTGTCAGTGGGTGCAAGTGTGTGTACAAAATGGCGGTCTGTGTGGTCAAAGTGGCGGCCTGTGTGTACAAAATGGCGGCCTGTGTGGTTAAAATGGCGGCCTGTGTGTACAAAATGGCGGCCTGTGTGGTCAAAATGGCGGCGTTTGTGTACAAAATGGCGGTCTGTGTAGTCAAAATGGCGGCCTGTGTGTACAAAATGGCGGCCTGTGTGGTCAAAATGGCGGCGTTTGTGTACAAAATGGCGGTCTGTGTGGTCAAAATGGCGGCGTGTGTGTACAAAATGGCGGCCTGTGTGGTCAAAATGGCGGATTGTAGAAAAACGTATAAAAGGAGGCGATTTTTAGTGGTGTATTCATTGCACTACCCTGCGGAGCACTCTGACTGACCTGACCTGACCAGCCTGCCTGCCTGCCTGTCTGCCTCACCTCTAGCCTGCCTGCCCTGCCTGCCTGCCTCTAGCCTGCCTGCCTGCCTGCCTAACGGACCTCCCTGCCTACCTGATCACTGCCTGTGTGTAATCATCTGCCTGCCCAGTATCATTGACCAGTATCACAGAGTAACACCAATCAACGTCGTACACGTATGTAATATACATTAATTTTTAATAATATCCATGCTAGGAAATGTCCCCCTCCCCCTCCTCCCCCCCCATCGGAATTTTTTTTGCAGCTTAGACGGTCTTTAGGAGAACGTATCACTGTGGAAAAACACATCACAGTTATTTCCCTATATCATGGAAACTTTTAGCGGCCAATTTTAGTACATAGGGAGGCATTTATATATTGGCATAATTTTCTCGTGAAACTCAAACATCCTCCACATGCATCAGCTGTTTTTATGTCAACAAACACCTCTATTTTTAGACTGCTACAATGTAGTTCCTTTGAGCGGGTGATTTCATTCGCGCGATTGCGTGGAAGTGCACTGTCGGTTTTGCACAATTTATCAATGCAAATTTCACGTATTTTCTCAAGCAGCTTATGAAATATGAAGCTCGAGTTACAACCTACCAGAACTATAGAATTTAGTGCTGACGTAGCAACATTGTACGTTATAATTTTCCATAGTCAGTCCGGGATATTTTTCCAGCAACTTGTCATATTTTAAGGAACACGGAATGGGACTCCGTACATTTGTTCTACGTTACACATTCCCGCTACATCATGAAATAACCGCACAACATATGCCTACGATCTTACTATTCATAGAGTTTGTCGCTCAAAATCACTCGTTGATTTTATCAACAAGAATTTTACAAGCCTATACTACACCATGCTTCGCGCATGACTCGAACGCCATATGAACACAACTGGCAGACGACATGATCCAACAATTCACTAAACAGACAAGATCTGTTTTATCCGTACGTCTCAACTTATCTCAAAATGTTCACAATACATTCTAGAATGATATGATGCACGAATTTAAGGTTTACATTACCTGTAAATAGATACAAACGGCAATTTATTATCACTATATACAGCCGGTTGGATCAGCGTAATTTAGCTAAAGTGATGACGTCACACAATTGTCTATTAATAACATGCACCAGCAAGCGTGTTGCGAACACGGACTTGTGTTGAACACACGAATCTCTTACTATTCAGTTATCTAGGGCGCTTACCCTCCCTATTTATCTAGATGGAACATATATATTTATCTTATAACAGTTTACAAATCTCCAAATGCACTACAACTCTCCCCCCCCCCCCCCAAAAAAATTACAGAATGAAATCAGTTCCCCGGCGTGGTCAAGGGGAGACCAATCTGACGTCAAAGAAACTTACAATGCGCGTAACATACATTTTATACTGAAATCTCCCAAGAAAAAGTGGAGAGTGGACTAATATTGGTCAAATATTCTTTGCTCCCCATTTTTTATATCTAATGAATCTATCAGTATTGTAAGTATATTTTAATTGTTTAAACATGCTATGTATATGTGGAATTTGATTACAGGCTTTCATTTCATAAATATAGTATTTTATAACTTTGAGTAGATAATCTATTTTTTTTTATTATTTTGACCGACTAATCGCAATTTTACCTTCTCTGGAGTAAACTGTGTTTTTATTCCAGCATTTTTCAACCAATCTCCCACTTCTCCCCATACTGGTTTATCACTCTACATTTCCAGAATAGATGAATTACCATTTCCGTAACTCCTTGCAAAAGGTACATGTTTTACTGACACTAGCATCTAATCTATTGGCACTAATATTCGTTGTTAATATCCCATTAATAATTGTATAATGTAGCCCCTTATATTTTTCCTCTTGACCAAACTTATTGACAAAATCAAATCAGTAGTTACATCCGGGCATCCACATTTAGTAGTATAAAAGCGTATTTCGAGCCCTATTGACCTTACGGCGCAATGTGCAGAAAGGAGGTCACAGAGGTCATTTTAGTAATATAAAAAGCGCAAGTCCTATTGACCTTGCCCCTCCAAAGAAATAAGAAGTCGTGACCGATTCATTGTCAAAATCGGCTCTATTTTACAGGAGTATATACGATCGGGATGAGGCGACGTGACCGATCGAGATCTCCCTTGGCGCGTGAGAATGTGAGAGGCGAACACGACTTTCCTAAGGATCCAGCTGTGCCTCCCGCTGACGCCTTGCCCGAAGACCACCCTGTGAGTGACATCTATCGGCGCCATTGGAGCACCATCCGACGATGTTTCCACCGTCATCGCCCTATTCAAGACTTGTATAATTTCCGGCTACAGGACCTCGCGTATCTTCCTAACTATGCCGAGAACATTTTCAGAGACCAAGTGACCGCGTTCAAAGTGAATATGACATTCGGCTATATTCTACGGCACAAAGAGACGGACCAGTTACGGTATTTTTATCCGAGCAATAATACCTATGTGTTTGACAAGCCATTCACCATCATCAATCGTGCGTCACTGGAGCCCTCATCGACCAACTGACTACGTTGGACCCATTGGAATGGACCCGGTTGCAACACCCCAATACCAAGTGGACTGTGGAAATGGTCACCAACGTGACATTTTTCGTGACCAAAATGAGAGATCATCCTATCGGTGCTCCTGTACTACTACCCCCTTGGCTGCGCAATCGAAAAGGACTGTATGCATTAACACAAGGCGCAAATGGACCCTACAAAGACCAGAAATGTCTGTTCCGGTGTTTAGCCATTCATTTGAACGAATGTCATCCCCAGGCTTGTGATAGTAGGGCCAATATCTATTGGAGACAATATTTAGAGGAACGACACCTGGACGCGCGGCAGTTCCGGGGAGTCCCTTTTAAGAATTTGGATGTCGTGGAGTCCCTGCTCAACGTCAATATCTTTGTGTACCGTTTACTACGGGAAGAGAAGGAGGATGAGGAGGCGGATCATGACACATTTGTGGCTGAATTGGTGCATCGGTCTTCAGAACGGTATGCTTCCACCATGAAAGTCAACATCTTCGACGACGGTGGGGTGAATCATTTTTCCCTGATCTATGATATGAGTCTGTACGCGCAATCCTACAGTTGTGCCCAATGCCATTGGGTGTTTAAAGAATCGTTCACATTACATCGCCACGAGAAGATTTGTGATCACACTGTCAAACGGAAAATTCCTGTTGGTGTGTACCATAATACGCCCACCATCTTCGAGGAACTGGCCGATGAAGGTCTCATCATACCGGAAGAGCATCGTTATTTTCCCTACCGGGCATGTTACGATTTCGAGGCGATTTTGGAACCGATGGACGCAGCCTCGGCGAAAACACAGTGGACACAGCGCCATATTCCCCTGAGTGTCAGTATTTCCAGCAACGTACCTGGCTATGACGCTGCACCTGTCTGTTTCGTGTCCACCGGCGACGCCCATGACTTGATTACCCGCATGATGGAGTACTTAGAGGAAGTCAGTGCGGCCAGTACAGAACTATTGGTGTCCAAGTTCCAGGACGTACTGGACCAACTCGACGACCGGATACCTACACTGGGTGTAGCGTTCAGCGACGATGAAGAGTCAGAGATGGAGCATAGTGGGCAAATATTTGACAGAGAGGAAATGGAGCATAGTGGGCAAATATTTGACAGAGAGGAAATGGAGCACAGTGGGAAAATATTTGACAGACAGGAAATGGAACACAGTGGGCTGCAACTGCAGGATGTACCTTTACCTAAACCGTATGCAGAGAAATTGAAAATCCGCTTCCTGCAATACTTAGGCCAGTTACCGGTGCTCGGATTCAACTCGGGGCGATACGATCTCAACATGGTGAAGGAATTTCTCTACCCTTACTTGGCCCAGTCCGATACCATCAAGTCCGTCATTAAAAAGATCAACAACCACATGGCCCTCACCACCACATCACTCCATTTCCTGGATGTACGGAACTACTTAGCACCTAATTATAGCTACGATCAGTGGGTGAAGGCCTATGACTGTGCACAAACCAAAGGGAAGTTCCCTTACACCTATATATCGACGCTCGACCGCTTGGAGGAAACACGGTTGCCACCCCGGGACGCGTTCTTCGACGATCTCAAGCAAGTGGAATGTTCGAAAGACACGTACCAGGAACTACAGCAGGTATGGAATGACCAACACATGCAGACCTTGCGAGATTTCCTGGTGTGGTATAACAACTTAGATGTGGTCCCTTTCCTCGAAGCGGCCGAGAAAATGGTTCAACTGTTCTGGCATCAAATGCACGTGGACATCTTCAAGGAGTGTTTGAGTTTACCGGGTCTCGCGCTTCGCCATCTCTTCCAAGAGTGTCCCACCTACTTCTCACTGATACAACAAAAAGATGAGGACATGTACGATTGTTTAAAACAGAACATCGTCGGCGGACCTAGCCTTATTTTTCACCGCTACCATGAGAAGGATGTCACTACTCTTCCCGGTGGGAAACCCTGTGCCAAAATCATTGGATTCGACGCCAATGCCCTGTACCTGTGGTCGCTCGCCCAACCCATGCCCAGTGGGCATTATACGCGCTGGTTGGCAGACGGTGAACATTTCACACCTCAACGTACGCCGTACAAACATCTCGCCGACCAGTGGTTGGATTGGGAAGCCGATCGACGGGGAATTTATATACGCCATCAGACCAACGCCACAGGTATTAACTAGCTCCTACAACTACCACATGACAAGTTCTGGTGTCAGGTATTAACCATCTCCTACAGCTACCACATGACAAGTTCTGGTGTCAGGTATTAACCATCTCCTACAACTACCACATGACAAGTTCTGGTGTCAGGTATTAACCATCTCCTACAGCTACCACATGACAAGTTCTGGTGTCAGGTATTAACCATCTCCTACAGCTACCACATGACAAGTTCTGGTGTCAGGTATTAACCATCTCCTACAGCTACCACATGACAAGTTCTAGTGTCAGGTATTAACCATCTCCTACTGCTACCACATGACAAGTTCTGGTGTCAGGTATTAACCATCTCCTACTGCTACCACATGACAAGTTCTGGTGTCAGGTATTAACCATCTCCTACAGCTACCACATGACAAGTTCTGGTGTCAGGTATTAACCATCTCCTACAGCTACCACATGACAAGTTCTGGTGTCAGGTATTAACCATCTCCTACAGCTACCACATGACAAGTTCTGGTGTCAGGTATTAACCATCTCCTACAGCTACCACATGACACGGTCTGGTGTCGGGTATTAACCATCTCCTACAGCTACCACATGACAAATTCTGGTGTCAGGTATTAACCATCTCCTACTGCTACCACATGACACGTTCTGGTGTCAGGTATTAACCATCTCCTACAGCTACCACATGACAAGTTCTGGTGTCCGGTATTGACCAGATTAAGTTTTAGTTGCTGAAGTGTGAGACCAAGCCTGAAAATAAGTACCCGACTTTAACATAATGAGATATCCCCTCTTCATACACAGATTTCATGGGTTAAAAGGTCATGGTATATACCATATTCTCTGATGGGGACAATAGGTTAATGTCCCACAGGTGCCTTATTTTAGGCTTGTGAAACCTGTAGCATGTCAAGTGTCATATGTGATCATATCCATGTTGCCATTCTGTGCTCCCTGCTTCCCTGTCAAGGCCAGTTTTTTTGTCGCTACATAGCTGAAATATTGCTGAATGCGACGTTAAACCTTAATTCTTTCTCTCTCTCTCTCTCCAGGCATTTTTTTCTAGCCCATCATAATGGGTTTGAGCGCCATGAGTTTGGGCCCCCAAACTAAAGAAAAAAAAAGTAATAATAAAAACTCTGGAGTCTCCGAACTGTCACTGTACGAATACTTTGCTCTTGCCCACTATTGAGCACTCATATCAGTGAGGGACAAAATGTGGACTGGATAACATCGAAAGAGATAGGGCGTCATGAAAACAGTGCAGTAAATAAACCGAATTCCAATAGCTTCAAAATTCGGCCGAGTAGCATGCCAGACCAGCATTATCAATGTAATATTTTGTTAGTGGACATATCTTTCTCGATTCTGATTGGCCAGCTGATCAGTGTGTGACCTCTTTTGCTGAAGGCATGTCGCGACTGACCAATCAGAATTGAGAAAGAAGCGGACCATCATCTCAGTGTGCCGGGATGAATGGACAGTTACGTTGGATTTTGAATCGCCTGGCAAAGGTATAAAATTGCATAAATTTACTAATTTTATTAATTTAGTTTTGAGGGCCTGTGTTCACAACCCTGCTATTCAAGAATCATCAGATTTGATGCCTCGCAGTTATTCTGAGTATAGAAGAAAATGTTGTACTAACAATGCTGTACTAACAATGCTGTACTAACAGTGCTGTACTAACAATGCTGTACTAACAATGTTGTACTAACAATGCTGTACTAGCTGTACTAACAATGCTGTACTAACAATGCTGTACTAGCTGTACTAACAATGCTGTACTAACAATGCTGTACTAACAATGTTGTACTAACAATGCTGTACTAGCTGTACTAACAATGCTGTACTAACAATGCTGTACTAACAATGTTGTACTAACAATGCTGTACTAGCTGTACTAACAATGCTGTACTAACAATGCTGTACTAGCTGTACTAACAATGCTGTACTAACAATGCTGTACAAACAATGCTGTACTAGCTGTACTAACAATGCTGTACTAACAATGCTGTACTAACAATGCTGTACTGCTGTACTAACAATGCTGTATTAACAATGCTGTACTAGCTGTACTAACAATGCTGTACTAACAATGCTGTACTAATAATGTTGTACTAACAATGCTGTACTAGCTGTACTAACAATGCTGTACTAACAGTGCTGTACTAACAGTGCTGTACTAACGGTGCTGTACTAACAATGCTGTACTAACAGTGCTGTACTAACAGTGCTGTACTAACAAACTAACAGTGCTGTACTAACAGTGCTGTACTAACAATGCTGTACTAACATTGCTGTACTAACAATGCTGTACTAACAGTGCTGTAGTAAGAATGCTGTACTAACAATGCTGTACTAACAATGTTGTACTAACAATGCTGTACTAACAATGTTGTACTAACAATGCTGTACTAACAATGCTGTACTAACAATGCTGTACTAACAATGTTGTACTAACAATGCTGTACTAACAATGCTGTACTAACAGCAATGTTGTACTAACAGTGCTGTACTAACAATGTTGTACTAACAATGCTGTACTAACAATGCTGTACTAACAATGTTGTACTAACAATGCTGTACTAACAATGTTGTACTAACAATGCTGTATTAACAATGTTGTACTAACAATGCTGTACTAACAATGCTGTACTAACAATGTTGTACTAACAATGCTGTACTAACAATGTTGTACTAACAATGTTGTACTAACAATGTTGTACTAACAATGCTGTACTAACAATGCTATACTGCTGTACTAACAATGCTGTATTAACAATGCTGTACTAGCTGTACTAACAATGCTGTACTAACAATGCTGTACTAATAATGTTGTACTAACAATCCTGTACTAGCTGTACTAACAATGCTGTACTAACAATGCTGTACTAACAGTGCTGTACTAACAGTGCTGTACTAACGGTGCTGTACTAACAATGCTGTACTAACAGTGCTGTACTAACAGTGCTGTACTAACAAACTAACAGTGCTGTACTAACAGTGCTGTACTAACAATGCTGTACTAACATTGCTGTACTAACAATGCTGTACTAACAGTGCTGTAGTAAGAATGCTGTACTAACAATGCTGTACTAACAATGTTGTACTAACAATGCTGTACTAACAATGTTGTACTAACAATGCTGTACTAACAATGTTGTACTAACAATGCTGTACTAACAATGCTGTACTAACAATGTTGTATATGCTGTACTAACAATGCTGTACTAACAATGCTGTACTAACAACAATGTTGTACTAACAGTGCTGTACTAACAATGTTGTACTAACAATGCTGTACTAACAATGCTGTACTAACAATGTTGTACTAACAATGCTGTACTAACAATGCTGTACTAACAATGTTGTACTAACAATGTTGTACTAACAATGCTGTACTAACAATGCTGTACTAACAATGCTGTACTAACAATTTCTTTCATATGGTAATACCTCTAATAATTCAATCACCCTATCAAAATTCAATCACCTCCAATTTTGGGGACAAAATTCAATCGGTGCTTCTGACAAATTTGATCACCCAATTTGATCAAAATTATTGAAATAAACAACGAAATAATGGATTATATGCATGATTTTGTTTGAACTGTTTTGTCGACTTGCTGTTCTAATAAATGTGATCACCATTAGTTTTATGGTGGGAAATTTCACTTCCTGTGATTGAATTATTAGAGGGATTACTGTAAATAATATTTCATAATTATGCTCCTCCTCTAAATTTATAATAGAGGGGGGCATTTAGCAATCGCTTTGTCCGTCGAGCCGCCTGTCCGTCCAAATTTCTTGTCCACGCAATATCTCGGTTAACATTTGATGGACAGGATTGAAACTTCATGAAATGTAGCCAGTGCCTCGTAGTTGTGCCGTGTAGAGTTTTTCCGAATTTTGGTTATATTTTCAAGCGTTATGGCCCCTCGTTCCTGAAATCTCTGTGAATTGGACTTGTCCGGGCTGGATCTTGGTTGATATTGTATGGACAAGTATGAAATTTGCATGATATGTGGTCAGTGCCCCATAGGTGTGCAGCATAAAGTTTCTTCACGATTCGGTTATATTTTCAAGAGTTATGGCCCTTTGTTCTTGAAATCTTTCTGAATTGAGACTTGTCCGGGCTGGATCTTGGTTAATATTGTATGGACAAGTATGAAATTTGCATGATTTGTGGTTAATGCCCCATAGTTGTGCAGCGTGAAGTTTCTCTGCGTTTCGGTTATATTTTTTGAAGAGTTATGATCCTTTGTTCCTCAAACCTTAGTGAATGGGATATATATTTGTCCAGGCTGGATCTCGGTCCATATTGTATGGACAAGCATGAAACTTGCATGATATATGAGGTCAGTGCCTTGTAGTTGTGCAAAGTAAAGCGCTTTGTTCGTCTGTCCGTCCGGGTGAAAGCCCCGGCGACCATCTTGCATCAAAACATTTTATTATCACTTGTTGGTCGACTTGATACTTGGAATATGTATTATGCAAGGCATGGCGAAAAAAGTGACTGAAACAGAATTTTTATAATTATCCAAATTAGGCCTCCACCGACCAATACAGAACAGAACAATGGCGGGGCAGTGTCGGACTAAAGTGAAATGGGGGGCATACAATTCAGCAATCTCTGATTGCTTCTTTCCTGCATTGGATTTCAAACTGCATCTTATGGGAGCCAACATCTCATTTAACTGCACCACATCTTTTATCACTTGTGACACCAATTTTACTCCATATGGTTTTCGTTACAGGCTGTGTTTGACGAGAAACTGCACAGGTGTTTAGATGCTTATCTGAGACATGCACCAAGGTAATACATTTGATGAATTATGCAGAGAATTTAATACATAATGGGAAATTCAATCATCACTATATAGCTGAAATTTTGCTGAATGCGACATTAAAACTTAATTCTCTCTCCCTCTCTCTCCTTTGATAAAATCATGACAATTGAATATTTTCAATGTATGAAAGGTGAAATGCAAAGGTCTTCAGATTCTCATTCTGAAGATAGGATAGAAAATTTCTCCGAGGCCTGGTAAGGCTAAACCACTTCACCACAGTGCATATGGTGGAGGGGGGACAACTCCCGGTTTCTTCTTGATGAGTATTAGAGTTACGTCCCCTGAAACAGATTTCATAGTCTGACATTCCTAGGCATTAAAATTACCAACATTCATTTATACAATATTCCAGATATACTGTAGAATTATTAACTTGGCTTGTATGACCAGTACTGAAGAGTTTTTCTCCTCCTGTTGTCTTTACCACAATGGACATCATTCAATCAGATTGATCAATCTTAATAAATTAATGTCCTTCCCAATGCTCCCCAATCGTATGTGTCGCTATGTAGGATCTTACTGATTTCAATTGAATTTGGTGTTCAGTCAGTGCCCAGGTCATGAATATTTAATAGTCTTATGACATCACAGCCGCAGTTTAACTACTTTACTTACAGTCGAGGAGGGTGGATATGGTCATAACCTCCGCTTTAACCCAAGGTTTTTGCCAAGGACCAGTCCATATTTCTACCCCGCATCATGGCGCCGAACCGGCGGAAGCGCGGCAACATCAGCAATATCCCACCAGAGTGGCGTCTTTATTGGCTGAGCCAACCAAAAAGCCTCTACCATTATATTCGCTTCAAAGCACTATGAAGAGTTCTCGATACATTCATTGACACTCCTGTTACTGCAAGCCGGTTACATGTAGATCCTGCAAGTGACATATCCAAATGGGAGGAGCAGATAGGATTTAATTTTAATCAGATTGACTTGCCGATGGGCGGTGATTCTCTCTGGGTATTCCTGCTTCCTCCACCATTCAAACTGGCTGTCACCATATGAGCGAGATATTCTTGAGTGTGACATTATACCCCCCCCCCCCTTCTCTGGTTTCACTCTATGGTATATATACAGTACAGGGCTGGAATACAGGCCTTCAAGTTAATCCGATATTTCCTATAATTCCTATATTTTTTTCTTAGCTTTCCCTATATTTTCCTGTATGTATGCTAAAACCACCTATTTCCTATACATGTATTATCACTTTCATCAATGCTCTGAACTGGGTCAAATTGGCATTATGGAATACATTTCAGAACAAAGTTTTCGCTGCGCTTCATTCGGCTAATATGAAAACATTTATATCTCTTTGTTTAACCAAGCAGCAGAAGGGGTCTCCTCAATCACCATAATTATGCATGCATTCAGGTGGAAATAATTTCATTAAACATTTGATTAAATAATAAAAAAACTACCAAGTTTGGAACCTACAATGTAGTCTTTACACTCCTTTATTTCCTATATTTTAATAAGAAAATTCCAATATATTTTCTTCTATATTTTGGCAAATTTTCTTCTATATTTTGGCAAATTTTCTTCTATATTTTCTCCTATATTTTAGCTCTGAGCCTTGAAGGCCTGGAAATGACTTAGCCTTGAATGGGACTAGAGAAAAACAAAAACCTGATCTAATTCTTTGGTTCCAAAAGTGTCTACATTTTGATCAGGACTGAAGAAAAACAAATCTCTCGTGACTCATAATATAATAGGCGCATGCTGCAATATTTACCAAATGTGCCAGAGCATGTCTACATACCCCTTGGTTGTATCAGAAAAATGCCAGATTATTTTTTACCAACCGTGTTTGTCCTCAACACAACTAAATGCAGGCGTGTAATCATCGCCTTGTATGTTTTTCCTCTCGATGCATTAATTTTAAATGCAGCATTATTGCAATCACGATTTGCATTCAGTGTTGTTATATTTGCCATATACTGTATAATATCATTCAATACTCAAATATATGTATGCATGACAAATCTAATTTGCACATCACTCTGTTGTTAATTCAGAAGTTACGATGTAGTTGAGGATCTACCGGGCGAGGCGAGGGTTGTACATCAGGAGATCCACCGACTGGTCTTCATGACCTATCTCAGGATGGCTACACACAAGGAGTCCAAGGTCAAATCAACATTAAATCTAAATTCTAATTTAAATCTCTCTCTCTCTGTCTTTCTCTCTCCAAAGTCAACTTCACAAAAGATTTTTTATCTGTGATGAATCTTCAGGGCTTGTTTTTTTTTCACAGGAATCCAGGAATCTGATTTTAGTCAAATTTCCCCACAAATTTATTTCACGAGAATACAAATGGATTCCTGAAATTTGAGCAGAATGTATACAATAATCTCTCTAACAGTCCAGTCACAGGAAGTGAAACTTGCAATATGAGGTCAGGGGAGATAATCCATTATTTCTTTGTTATTTCAATGATTTTGAGATGGTGATCAAATTTATTAGAACCGCCATTTGAATTTTGTCCTCAAAAGTGGGGATGATTGAATTTTGATAGAGGGATTGAATTATTAGAGGGATTACCATAAAAAGCCACATAATGATCCACATCGTAATCCCAGAAGTAACGCATATTACCGCATATTCATGCCAGGCGCGAGACTGAAGAGCAGGTTCACACACATGCAGTTTTTCATGAGAGCCAGCAATGCCGCCAGCTCAGGAAGGTTACTTGTGCTAAAATGCCAAATTATTCTTATTGTGCAAATTTCTTGAACAGTTGAACTGGCACTCAGACAAAGTACCCTAGCATTGCTGGCTCTCGTTAAAAAAACGTATGTGCGTGAATCTGTCCTTCAGTCTCACACCAGGCATGAATATGCGGTAATATGCGATACTTCTGAGATTACGATGTGGCTTATAACTTTGGATACCTGAAAATTCCCATACGGGCAAAATGACAAGAATTTACCAGGATTCAGGTGAATTTCAATGAAAACAATTCCTGATGTTTGACAATCAAATGTATTAGTATACATTTATGTATAGGTACTACCAAATGGTCCCCATATCTCATAATTGTTTTTGCTGAATTGTTGTAATAGGGTTATATTTTGGCAATGGTAGATGTCTGATAGAACAAATTCAAAACACTCAAATATTACTCTTGTAAGGCCGGGATCTTTTGATCCGTGACATCCCATCTTAATCAGACTCTGACGTCATAGGTCAGAGGTTATGGTTTCACCTCATCTGTTTTACCGTGTTAAATAATACACTTTTCTATCATTTTTTTGAAGGAAAAATTATTAACTCATTGTTCACAAAGCTTCTCTGTATGTTTTCATGCGAAGTTGGAGGGAGTGGTTGATGGACCTTAAAGAAAAGAGAAGCTGTGTGCTAACTTAAGCAAATGACAAATTATATATTGTCCTCGAAGAGTACCATGTTGTATTTTGGTCCAAGTTTCACATGCATACCGAGGACCAAAACAAACAACAAAATGCCCGTGATGCCAAGTTGAATCTATGATCACTATAAAAATGGATCATCGTACACCCAAGCATCACTATATATTTCGGTGTTTGGAATCATCAGCTGTCTTTTCTGTCGGTTAATTTCTGCTGTTATCACGATACCATCTTGAAGGATTATTCCATGTCTTTCAGAATGGATACCACATATGCATCTGGTGATCACAACCAGGAGAAGATAACAAATCTCCACCTATTTTTTCACCTTTTCCAGGAAGATCACATTTCTCCCAAGGTTTTTGGAGACATTCTGTATGAGAATTTCATCTTTGACATCCCAAAACTGATGGATCTCAGTGTTTTGTATGGTCGTGAGAATGGGCCCCTTCTATCAAAGATGATCAGCAATATATTCAGTCAACAGCCCAAATACAAAGATGACCTCAAAGCCACTGTTCCCACTGTCTTTCAGGTTAGTGTTATACTTGTGTAGTGTGTAGTTGTAATACAGTGAAACCTTTGAATACCAACATTTGGGTAAATCGACTAACCTGTAAATACCGACATTTGGGTAAATCGACTAACCTGTAAATACCGACATTTGGGTAAATCGACTAACCTGTAAATACTGACATTATCCATGGTCCCTATACATATACGTAAATTTAGGGTATTTTGAACATTGATAAACCAGAACTCTGTTGAAACTGACATTATAATCAGGTTCCATGCATGGTCGGTATAAACAGGTTTCCCATATATGGTCAAGTGTAAGACCTTGTGAAGCCTTTTTCAATGTTAATCTCTTGCGTACACTTCACCATCCGTAAGATGGCTTTCGGATCGTGTGTGTCTCCATTATTGCGGAACGATATGCGGTACTTTATCGTAAACTGTTTGGTCTTCATCCGGCGGAGATCAGACTCGAGAAATCTTTTAAATTACAGGCATTTCATACCACTTCTGAATCATATATTATCTGGGCTTATAAATGATACAGATATGAATAACTTCCATATCATCCAAGAGGTGTTGTAGATCTGTAATTTTGAGCAAGTAGGACATCATATGACTCAAAAATGGTGGTTACTTCGGTAGAGTTTAGCTGATTGGCTAACAACATCATGTGGTGTTGATTTTTGAGGATTCCCCTTATAGTTGCGACTGCACTGCAGTGGCCTAATGGTTAGAGCATCGGCCTCGAGAGCGGAAGGTAATGGGTTCAATCCCAGGCAAGGTCATACGCTCAGCTTACGCTCAGCATTAAGAGGATAGAACAAGGACTCATTCGCTTGGTGTCAGTATATTGTCACTGAGTCGGGTGTCATGTCTGCTTACGGCATGATATTTCAGTGGGACAGCACTATAGAATGGCAGCATTAATTAGATCTGCTCTGTTACAAGTAGGTACCCTGCACCCTCCCCCTCCCCTCCCTTCCCTTCCCCGTCGTGATATAGCTGAAAAATGTTGAAAGCGATGTTAAACCCTATTAACTCACTCCCTTATAGTTGCCGAAAGTAGACGGAAAATGTATATACATGCTCCCACTGGGTCAGTCTTACCACCTATAGATGGTTTACAGGTTGTGTGAATCTCTGAGCATCAAATTATCAGCGGTAAATGCTCTACTATCTCCTACAGATCTGTTAAAAGAAGCTTTGAGAGACAAGGTTGTCTGCTGGTTTCATAGTGGATTATCTCCCATTGATGCTCTGTTGATCGATCTTGACTCAATGCCAATGAATGTTCACATCATGATCGTTTTAGTCATCACACCCAGCATCAAGTATGGATTAGTTAATCTCAAGTTGCTCTGAAATCTCCTACCATACCATAAACGTATGTTTGTATGCATTTCCCATCGATGTGGAAATTCTCTGCACATATAGTTAACTTAATGAGACCTGCTTGGAGAATATTGGAAGAAGCGACAGTCACAGAGGTATAACAAAGATTCTACGTCAAACAGCAGTTGCTTCAAGTTGCTTGCAAAGGGAAGTTTACTGTAGGTTCTAGTATCAAAATGTGGTGCTATCATAGCTCGATGTCAGATAACGTGATCAGGTGTCAATGACATCACATTAGAAGCCAGCACAGTGTAATAAAAGTTCTAAGATAGTGTATGACGTTGTTGGAGACAAGTGCGGGTACTGATATATTTTGAAATGATTGAAATGCCTGTAATATTAAAAAATGAGGTCACAGAAAAAACGTTTACCATAGTTGATCTCAACTTCTAAATAACTTTGTGAAACTATGTTTACTTATTTTCTGAATATTTCTTAAATGATGCTACTACCTCTACAACCATCAGTCACACATTGTTGTGTCTTTCAGGTTTTTGACAACATTCGTATCAAATGTGGTGTTGATAGTGAGGGAGGGAGCTTCTCGCCCCAGAAACTCGACCAGCCACGGCGGGATCATAACCCCATGGTCACCATGGCGATAGAGGAGCTAGAGGACGTGATATATTACCTATCTGACACAAGTGTAACGCTGTCTGTATTCATGGAAGTCTGCCCAATGTCCTGTGGAATTTTCTATAAAGCTGGTTTCACATACAGGTGGCTTGAAATGAACCTTTTCAGATTGACTGCGGTTTATTATGTTCTTTCATTTTTATCTCGCCTTACCAAATAAAGCAGAGATATTGTGAGGGGGAAAAGAGGATGTCATGGTCGGTTTCGGTGTCCCCGGTCTGGAAATGATAAGGTTTTTGGTTTAGCAAATTAAAAAAAAATCAAGAAAAATTCAGAAGAAAAAAAATAAAATAAAAAAAAAGGAGGTGGGCATTCCACCTGGGGGATCAGTTATGGCACTACCCCTGGGGATTCCATGGGTGCTCCAATGTTAAAATCCCTCTGATAGATTTTTCTTTTAGCTGAAGTGTAGGCCTTCTACATGTACATATGTAAAGTAAGTTTGCTGTAGAAAGTTTACTTCAATTGTCAGCTGTCAATGGACGATTATGATACTTGAGACATGTTTCTTATGATTGGAGAATGCACCTGTTCTACTCATGAGATGAAATATTAATTGGTGTCCAAATTATGAGGTTTTGTTAGACGAAAATGTACTGTAAAGTTTTCTGAATTTGTCAGATTTCATTGGATGATTATGAAACTTGGAACACATATTTCATATGATTAGGGGATGTGTCTGTAATTTTTGTTCGAATTTTGAGGGTTTCGTCTTAGTAATTTGCCAATAATAATTTACATCTGTACATGGAAAGTTTGCTGAAGCTGTCGGCTTTCATTTGATGAGTTTGACACTTGCTACACAAGTTTAATGTGATTCGAGGATGTGCATGTGCTATTTAAGAAATATGACATGAAATATGAATTTTGTCCAAATTTTTACAGTTTAGACTTTGTACGTTTCTATTGATAAGGTTTTTTGTTAGGCAAAGAATTACATGGACCACTGTACATGGAAAGTTCTACGTATATGTTTCAATACTGCTGCAGCTTCAGCAGGAGACCCCGCAAGGCGAGGTGTTGGGGTTCTCAGAATGTTTGTTATACCCCCATCCATATATGTGTTCATACAATGTGATCACTGTTTCTGTCTGTCTAGTCATCTGTTAACTTTTTTTCTTTCTCTGCGATATCTCCAGTTCCAAAGCATGATTTGGTACCAAAATTATGGTATAACTTACCCATGGGACAAAGAGGAACCCTATTGATTTTGAGATCAACGGTCAAGGTCACTGGTCGAAAATGAGTAAATCATTGAAAATTGCTATAAATACAGTCCAGAGATGGGGATTGTGAGGGCAATGAAGAAAGCAGGTTGATTTTTAGCCCTCAGAATGTTTGACCAAAGGGTATTGTCTGTGTGGTCCATCTGTTTGTCTGTCCATCTTGCTTGTTAACACAATATCTCTTGAAGGAGTATTCGAGAAAATATCAAAGCTTTTTCCATGCTAGAACAATAGATTCATTTCATGCACACTGATTTAAATTGTCTATTTTTGTAAAGATGTCACTCTGACATTTTGACTGCATGGTAAGCTTCTGATGGGTACTTCTGATTGACTGATCTAAGGTAATATGCATTAAGAGGTCCAAGTATATATCTAGCGATATCTAAATGGACATGTGCAAATGGGTCAGTTTGACATCCAATATCAAACTGAATAAAATACTGAAACTTGCTTGAGCTATGCTCATTTCTGAATGACAATGTATTCAATTCTCATGCCAAAATCACATCGTTTTCAACCTCGCACATTTCAGAATGGCAGTGTTCTACGATTCCTTGATTCCCATGGTAATGCAGGCCATCAAGACCAGGCAGTATGACGTTCACAGGTAGATATTACATTTACTTAACTATGCATGTACAGCAGATAGTTATTATTTAACCGTGCGGGTATAGGAGATAGTTAAAAATATATAAACATGCTGGATCAAAAACAGATAACCAACTAGAAATAACTGGGCAACAGTATCACAGGAACTGGCTCATATGGATGACCTGATACCAGATCTGTTGAAGCACCGAAATAGTAATGGTGAGTCCACCCCAGGGGTTCAGTGGAGCAACCATTTTCCAGCGGAAAGTGACCCCTGGTGGCAAGGTTGGGTGAGTTCACACGGCATGGAGTTGGAGCAACATCAAAACAATTCTACATTCCCTCTCAAGCATGTCATAACAGCAGCACATTCCAGCTCAATAACGTCCATTCCATGAAAATCTGAAAAGGCTGATTGTTGCAGTGATATAAGTTATTGGATGTTCAATCACCCCATCAATATTCAATCACCCCATCAATATTCAATCACCCCATCAATATTCAATCACCCCATCAATATTCAATCACCATCAATATTCAATCACCCATCAATATTCAATCACCCCATCAATATTCAATCACCCCATCAATATTCAATCACCCCATCAATATTCAATCACCCCATCAATATTCAATCCCCCCATCAATATTCAATCACCCCATCAATATTCAATCACCCCATCAATATTCAATCACCATCACCCCATCAATATTCAATCCCCCCATCAATATTCAATCCCCCCATCAATATTCAATCACCCATCAATATTCAATCACCCATCAATATTCAATCACCCCATCAATATTCAATCACCCCATCAATATTCAATCACCCCATCAATATTCAATACCCATCAATATTCAATCACCCCATCAATATTCAATCACCCCATCAATATTCAATCACCCATCAATATTCAATTACCCATCAATATTCAATCCCCCCATCAATATTCAATCACCCCATCAATATTCAATCACCCCATCAATATTCAATTACCCATCAATATTCAATCCCCCCATCAATATTCAATCACCCCATCAATATTCAATCACCCATCAATATTCAATCACCCCATGAATATTCAATCACCCCATCAATATTCAATCACCCCATCAATATTCAATCACCCCATCAATATTCAATCACCATCAATATTCAATCCCCCATCAATATTCAATCACCCCATCAATATTCAATCACCATCAATATTCAATCCCCCCATCAATATTCAATCACCCCATCAATATTCAATCACCCCATCAATATTCAATCACCCCATCAATATTCAATCACCCATCAATATTCAATCACCCCATCAATATTCAATCCCCCCATCAATATTCAATCACCCCATCAATATTCAATCACCCCATCAATATTCAATCGCCCTAAATTTTGAGAACAAAATTCAATCAGTGATTCTAATAAATTTGATCACCCTCTAAAATCATTGAAATATTGTAGAAATATTAGATTATATGCATGATTCTGAACCATTTTCACAACTTCCTGTGCTAAGGGAGCTTCTTGATATTTGGGCATGCTAGTGTAACGAACGGGGAGTTTTAGGCGCTACCGGGATTCGATCCGGGGTCCTCTTACTTGCCACACCAGCGCTCTACCAACTGAGCTAAAGGGAAATTCCCTCTAGCTGTGAGCTAGTACAAGCACTGGTGCAAATGCCTCCCGTTACACTCCTCCCCGCCTAAATCCTCTCTCCCTCCGAGACAACCCAATTTCTCTGGTCCAGAGCCCCACGCTCCATGAACCAGTGGTCACGGCACCAATGTAATGAACGGGGATTTTTAGGCGCTACCGGGATTCGATCCAGGGTCCTCTTACTTGCCACACCAGCGCTCTACCAAATGAGCTAAAGGGAAATTCCCTCTAGCTGTGAGCTAGTACAAGCACTGGTGCAAGTGCCTCCCGTTACACTAGGAACTGGCATAAGGCATTCCAAACAAAGTGGCATGGTGTGCCGAGTTGGAACTCCTAGGAACTCCTTGGCATCCTTTTTGGAACTCGGCAGACAAAGGATGACTTATGCCATACTATGCAATGGCATGGAGGGATTGGCATATGCCATTCCAATTGGAACTCCTCTCCATCTAGATTAGAACACCAAACTGGGCATGGTGTATCCCATTTGGATAACTGGCATATGCCATTCCTACAAAGGAACTCGATGCCCTAATTTCAAGAAGCTCCCTAATAAATTTGATCACCTCCAAATTCTATGATAGGAAATTTCACTTTCTGTGATTGAATTATTAGAGGGATTACCGTCGTTCATACGTGTACATATTTTGTGCACAATACCAGAGTAAAGAGATTTTGATTGGCTCCCTCCCAATATCCGAGGTAAAAATACTTTTTGTCCCTGTCAAATTCACTACGGGGCTTTGTAATATGGATATCTTGTCAAAATGACCACGAGCTGGAGTATGTCGGTGCCTAGCATACATGACATGGGTGTGAATTCTCTTTTATTTATCACGCTCTTTCTTTGCTTTCAGAACGAAAGTTGAACTAAAGCGAAGACTTCACCGGAGTAAGAGGTACCTGATTAGATGTTTTCACCAGATTGTGCAGAATTGTTGTATTCAACCAATTCTGGAAAACAGGTAAGACATACAGCCCATCGTATTGAAGTCCTACCTGCAGGACACCGCAGTCCAAAGCATACTGGTTAAATTAAAAATGGCGGCCATTAGAAAAGTTTTGCTTTCAATTGTATGCTTTTTCTGCCTGTAAGTGCCTGAAATTTATTTATTTTACCTCTAATGATTGAGTTTCGAATTTACTGTTGAGAAGAAATTTAATTTACAGACTGATATACATGGCTCCCTAATTGCTAAGGCCAGGTAGGGTTTTATGACACCCCAAGACTGGTATGCAGGTCTCCCAAACTATCCAGGCCAGGTAGGGTTTTATGACACCCCAAGACTGGTATGCAGGTCTCCCAAACTATCCAGGCCAGGTAGGGTTTTATGACACCCCAAGACTGGTATGCAGGTCTCCCAAATTATCTAGGCCAGGTAGGGTTAATCCTACTCACAGACTGGTATGCATCCCCCAAAATTGTCCAGGCCAGGTAGACTGGTATGCATCCCCAAAAATTGTCCAGGCCAGGTAGAATTAATGATACCACAGACTGGTATGCATACCCTAACTTGCCAAGGCCAGCTAGAGTTAATGATACCCCAGACTGGTATGCATCCCCCAAAATTGTCCAGGCCAGGTAGAGTTAATGATACCCCAGACTGGTATGCATACCCTAAATTGCCCAGGCCAGCTAGAGTTAATGATACCCCAGACTGGTATGCATCCCCCAAAATTGTCCAGGCCAGGTAGAGTTAATGATACCCCAGACTGGTATACATCCCCAAAATTGTCCAGGCCTGAGGTAGAGTTAAGGAAACCCCAGACTGGTATGCATACCCAAAATTGCCCAGGCCAGGTAGAGTTAATGATAACCCAGACTGGTATGCATCCCCCAAAATTGTCCAGACCAGGTAGAGTTAATGATACCACAGACTGGTATGCATATCCAAAATTGCCCAGGCCAGGTAGTGTTAATGATACCCCAGACTGGTATGCATCAGGCGCCGCGGAGCATATTCAAAAGTGGGGGGGCTGACCCCTATCTCGACCATAAAGTGGGGGGCTGAAGTCGCCCCTAGATAGGGCTTATAACATTACAGCTCTGAAAAGTGGGGGGGGGGCTGAAGCCCCCCAGCCCCCCCGGCTCCGCGGCCCCTGTGCATCCCCCAAAATTGTCCAGACCAGGTAGAGTTAAGGATACCCCATACTGGTATGCATCCCCCAAAATTGCTCAGGCCAGGTAGAGTGAATGATACCCCAGACTGGTATGCATACCCAAAATTGCCCAGGCCAGGTAGAGTTAATGACACCACAGACTGGTATGCATACCCTAAATTGCCCAGGCCAGGTAGAATTAATCATACCCCAGACTGGCATGCATACCCTAAGTTGCCCAGGCCAGGTAGAGTTAATGACATCACAGACTGGTATGCACCCCCAAATTGCCCAGGCCAGGTCGAGTTGAATATCCCCAGACTAGTGTGCATACCCTAAATTGCCCAGGCAAGGTAGAGTTAATGACACCCCAGACTGGCATGCATTCCCTCCCCCCCAAAAATTGCCCTTCCCAGGTAGAATTAATGATACCCCCAGACCGGTATTTATCCCTATGGAGGTGGGGGAGATGAAAACTTTGGATGATTTGCCATACAGGTAGCGAAGAACTGAGTCTGGCATGAAAAACTATGTTGTAGAAAGGGAGACTTTTTTGTAGGTGGGGAAGTTAACTATATCATGTATTTCTGTTTTCAGTAACCCGTACCAACTACAGGAGCATGTGGAAGATTTCCTGGAGATATTTTCCAACATTCAAGGAGAGAGAAGGTATTCATCAGTCGACATACAACCTGGAAAAACTGCTGATTGAAATTGCTTAGTGATTGGAAATAACTTTTCAGAAAATTGTTCGAACTCCAAAACAGTTACCGGTAGTCTATGCCCACAGATGGCCTGGTCTAAAGCTGACAACACGAAGGAGCTATCGAAATCTTGATATGCTAATACAGGACTATTAACGAAACAGTTCCTACAAAACTGAATAGAACATGTGATTGGTTGGAAAGGAGGTCATCCTAGGGATTGACTTCATCTGTCCTTAGGTGGCGGCACCAGCAGGCCAACTCAGTCATCCTAGGGATTGACTTCATCTGTCCTTTGGTGGCGGCACCAGCAGGCCAACTCAGTTATCCTAGGGATTCACTTCATCTGCCCTTAGGTGGCGCCACCAGCAGGCCAACTCAGTCATCCTAGGGATTGACTTCATCTGTCCTTAGGTGGCGGGACCAGCAGGCCAATTGCAACTCAGTTATCCTAGGGATTCACTTCATCTGTCCTTAGGTGGCGGCACCAGCAGGCCAACTCAGTTATCCTAGGGATTCACTTCATCTGCCCTTAGGTGGCGCCACCAGCGGGCCAACTCAGAATTTCACTTCAATCAGCTGCAACCAACATAATTTTATTACTGGTCCGTGTATAATCCATTGACAATAATACAGAATGAGTAAAAAAATATGTCAAACCTTTTCAGACCTCTCTTTTGAGGGATGTGATGTTTATGACTTTTGATTTTTCAGATTTTTGGCCGACTATGAAAGCCAGAACACGTTTCAAGATGATGTGGACATTCTGTCACAGTCTCCATGTACAATGTATCCTTTCACTCCTCCATTCTCAAATAAACTTTTCCAACGACCATGGTGACTAATACAGTCAACATATAATTGTAGAAATAGACAAAATTAGTAGCTGTTCTTGATGTGCGTATATTTTATACACATGCTTTCAACTCGCATGCCAGATTCTTTAATGTACACAGTAGGGTTTTAAATTACACACTAAATACAACGTTAAACGTCATGCCCAAAACAGGATGCGCCCAAATTAAGAGAGCGAAAAAAAAGAAGAAAAAAAAGTCTAAAGTATTTTTTTTTTTTTTTTTCTTCCATTGAGAATTAATGTTCAGGTATGTTTATGGAAATTCATCATCAATTAAGGCTCATATTTGACTCAAAGCTTACCTATTTTGCCAGAATTTGGGGATTTTGAATATTTTCACTAATTTGGGCGCATTTCCTTGTCTAAAACATTTTGCCACGCAGAATAGAGGGTATGCACAAATGAGGGTAATCTAAAGCCCTGGTGATGTTCTTGAATGTCCGAGTTATTGTCAACTGCTCAAAGACAACGTACAGGATAGAAAAGGCAGGTGAAGACAGTGCCTGGTGTTACGTCGTCATCATATCTCTTATTAATATCCAGACATCATAGTCTTCAACACTGCATGCTGTGTTTATAATTCAGTCAAATTTGACCTTTGGGTATTGTCATCATCATGTACATGTACGTCCATGTGTCTCCAATTTCTTGTTACCGGCATATCTCATGTACCGCCATGTGTCTCCAATTTCTTGTTACCAGCATATCTCATGTACCGCCATGTGTCTCCAATTTCTTGTTACCAGCATATCTCATGTACCGCCATTTGTCTCCAATTTCTTGTTACCAGCATATCTCATGTACGTCCATGTGTCTCCAATTTCTTGTTACCAGCATATCTCATGTACCGCCATGTGTCTCCAATTTCTTGTTACCGGCATATCTCATGTACCGCCATTTGTCTCCAATTTCTTGTTACCAGCATATCTCATGTACCGCCATGTGTCTCCAATTTCTTGTTACCAGCATATCTCATGTACCGCCATGTGTCTCCAATTTCTTGTTGCCAGCATATCTCATGTACCGCCATTTGTCTCCAATTTCTTGTTACCAGCATATCTCATGTACCGCCATTTGTCTCCAATTTCTTGTTACCAGCATATCTCATGTACCGCCATTTGTCTCCAATTTCTTGTTACCAGCATATCTCATGTATCGCCATATGTCTCCATATTTCTTGTTACCAGCATATCTCATGTACCGCCATTTGTCTCCAATTTCTTGTTACCAGCATATCTCAAGAATGACTATGCATAGGAATACCAAACTTATATCGTACATGCATATGGTCACAGAGCAGAAGCCTAGATTGACCCATATTTTTTCCAGGTCACCAGGTCAAACTGTGTCGATTTATCATGAATTTATTGTTGCCACCATATCTTAAAATTGACTATGCCTAGGGACATCATACTTACTTCACAAATGTATATGACCTTAATGCAGAAGCCTATCAAAAATCAGTTAGAATGACTTATTTATTTCTGGGGCACTGGGTCAAATTTGGGCATTTATCTCTGGCTGCCTATCATCACCATATTTCAAGTACGATAAGGCCTAGGCTTACTGAACTTACACCAGACACACATCAGGTCATGGGCTACAGCCAGTATTGTCCTTGGGGCATTGTTACTATGTATCCACATTCATCCATCTCTGTTTTCTCATTTTCATCATATCTCAAGAATGAGTGTCCCTACAGGCACACCAAACTTACATCGCACATGCACGTGGTCACGAAACAGAGGCCTATTGAAAGTCAGTGAGATTGACCCATGTTTTGGAGGGTCACCAGGTCAGATTGTGTCAAGTTGCAATGTCGCCATTAAATTATCTGAAGAATGACTGCCTGGGAGCACCAATTTATATTTGCCAATCACTCGTTATTATGGATATGGAATTAAATGTTTTCTGATCCCTCACATGTATTATACTGTGGAACAGTCACTCCAAGTAACTACACCGGTCTTTAATCAAAATTTGACTTAACAATAACTCAGCGACGAAACTCGACTTCAGTTCATTCAAGACGGCATCAACAGTGCATTCTCAACCTATGGCTATCGGAAGAAACCAAAGGGAGCAAAGAATGCCGGAGGTCGAGAAAGCCCAGATGGCAGTGCTGGATCAGATGAGGGAGGAGCTGTTGGGGGAGGAGCCATGGGTGGTGGAGCTATAGGGGGCAGAGCCATGGGTGGTGGAGCTCGAGGGGGAGGAGCCAAGGAAAGCAGGACCTTGTATGCTGACGGATCCTCTGCCAGTCTTTCACAATCTGTAGGAGTCCAGAGTGGGCACAGTAATCCTTCCTTTGTAAGTTGACATTTTTTGGCTCAATAAAATTACTCTCTAGCTTCAACAAAAAACAAAACAAAATAAATTTATGAAAGAGGGATGCTTTTTTTATATTTTCTTTTCTCCTCTTTCACACAGATTAAATATATTCATCTTTCTTGGCATACTAATGCAGTTTTATACAATTTGCATGAAACTTAAAGAGTCAGCCTTGGAATTTCAAAGTAACACTATTTCCTTGAACTGAAACAAGACACTGAAACCTATATCTAAAAACATTATTATAGTGAAACTTTGAAAGATGGTTTTATTAAAAATTGTAAATGAATATATTTTTTTACTCTTCTTTTTGCTGCTGGCAATGAAAAAGAGTTGATGTAGCACTAAAAAAATGAAGTGGTGATTCCTGGGAACATATAAATTAATTTTATTCAGTCTTATGCTGGACCTTTCGGGTCCTTCTTTCATGTAAATGTCCTGAAACTATTGAAGAACAGTAGTCTGTCTGGGTACAGCAGTGATCCTAGACTGGTCTGGGTACAACAGTCACTGGGTGAAATGTACTGGTTTCCAAAAATGCGGATTCTTGGCGGAAACCAGTTGGAAACTGTAACACCCCATTTCCAGCCTGTTTCCGTGATGCGGAAACCAGTGGAAACAGGTGTTTTTGTTTCCGCCAAGAATCCGGTGCACGGAAACTGGACAGAAACCTGTTGTTAAGTTTCCGCCCAAATTACGCTTCACCGGAAACGGGTGGGAAACTGATGTTAGTTTCCGCTCTGTTTCCAATGCATCGGAAATGGAGCGGAAATGGACCGGAAACTGCTATCAAGTTTCTAGCCTGTTTCCGGTTGCGCAGAAACAGGTCGGAAACTGACATAGGTTTCCGCTAAGATTCCGGTGCACGGATAATGGACGGAAAGCTGTCCATAAATTTCCGCCCAGATTACGCTTCAGCGGAAATGGGTGGGAAACTGATGTTAGTTTCCGCTCTGTTTCCAATGCATCGGAAATGGAGCGGAAATGGACCGGAAACTGCTATCAAGTTTCTAGCCTGTTTCCGGTTGCGCAGAAACAGGTCGGAAACTGACATAGGTTTCCGCTAAGATTCCGGTGCACGGAGACTGGACGGAAAGCTGTCCTTAAATTTCCGCCCATATTACGCTCCAGCGGAAACGGGTGGGAAACTGATGTTAGTTTCCGCTCTGTTTCCAATGCATTGGAAATGGACTGAAAACTGGTGCTGGAGTTTCAGACCTGTTTCCGCTCGAGCAGAAACAGCTCGGAAACCAACGAGAGTTTCCCCCATGTTTCCAATCCAGCGGAAATAGACTGGAAACTGCTATTCAAGTTTCCAGTCGGTTTCCGCTTGAGCAGAAACAGATCAGAAACTGACCTAGGTTTCCGCCCAGATTCCGGTACATGGAAACTGGACAAAAACTGATGTCAGTTTCCGCTCTGTTTCCAATGCAGCGGAAATGGACCGGAAACTGCTATTAAGTTTCTAGCCTGTTTCCGGTTGCGCAGAAACAGGTCGGAAACTGACATACGTTTCCGCTAAGATTCCAGTGCACGGAGACTGGACGGAAAGCTGTCCTTAAATTTACAACGAACATTATACCAAGAATTTCTACAAGAGTATCAGAGGAGCAGTTTTGAGCGCACGTCAATTAAGGAACTAGAGGTTCCGCTTTGACCCTTGGGTTGCCGCTCTGGCATGAAGCCTATGCTGGTTGTTTTCCCCCCAACCTCCCACCTTGCGTTGAGTGGGCACATTATTTAAGGGAAAGTGCTATAAAATTAATGTAGAAATAAGTGTCAAGTAGTTCTCCTGATATCTTGCCAACAAGGTCTGTATATACATGTACAATTAGATGAATGGATGGACGGACAATGGACAAGGATAAATGCACGCACAAACCAAAATCTAATCAAATGAGGGAGCTATTCCAATGAACCTTCCAAGTTTGGTGAAATTCTGTTCAGTAGTTCTCAAGATATCTTGCAGACAAGGCCTGTATATACTGTATACATGTACATGAAGATGGACGGACGGACGATGGACACGGATGAACGCACACATACACCAACACCTAATCAAATGAGAGGCTATGCCAATGAAGCTTCCATCTAAGTTTGGTGAAATTCCGTCCAGTAGTTTCAAGATATTTTGCAGACAAGGCCTGTATATACATGTACAAGTAGATGGACAGATACCGAACACGGACGAATGGACGCACACACACCAAAACCTAATCAAATGCGGGGGCTATCCCACTGAAGCTTCTGTCCAAGGTTGGTGAAATTCCGTCCAATAGTTCTCAAGATATCTTGCAGACAAGGCCTGTATATACATGTACAAGTAGGTAGATGGATGGACGGACACGGATGAATGCATACACACATACACCAAAACCTAATCAAATGACGGGGCTATCCCACTGAAGCTTCCATCCAAGTTTGGTGAAATTCCGTCCAGTAGTTCTCAAGATATCTTGCAGACAAGGCCTGTATGTACAAGTAGATGGATGGATGGACGGACACCGGGCACGGATGAATGCAGACACACACACCAAAACCTAATCAAATGACGGGGCTATCCCAATGAAGCTTCTATCCAAGTTTGAGGGAATTCCGTCCAGTAGTTCTCAAGATATCTTGCAGACAAGGCCTTATATACATGTACCAGTAGATGGACAGACACCCGACACGGATGAATGCACACACACACACCAAAACCTAATCAAATGGGGGGGGGGGGGCTATCCCAATGAAGTTCCATCCAAGTTTGGTGAAATTCCAACCAGTAGTTCTCAAGATATCTTGCAGACAAGGTAAGGGGACGGACAGACATCCAGACATCCATCCATCCAACCAGACAGACAGAACAAACACTAGATGTCTCCCCCCAACATAGTTGGGGGGAGACATAACTATTAAATCGATGAGCCATGTGTATATTAGGCCTAATTGTTACCCGTAGGCCCACTGTTTATTTTGCATAGGCCTATGCCCTACAACACCTGTACATGAATATTGAGTCTGCAATAATGTAGACTCTATTATTATTATTATATCTGGTTTGTAAATTGAGGTCTTAAGAAAATAAATAAAGACACGATAGACGGACTAATTAAGTAATTTTGTGGCTAACTTTGTTATGATACTATCCTGTATATGTATTTTAGTCCACTATGCCTGTTAAACTTCCATTGTTTGCCAGAATAATTTCTTAAGGCCTTTGTGCTGGCATCCATTTAGGCACTCAAAATATAACAAAGATACAAGCTTGAGCTCCCATGTGCACAGCAATATTGAAACATATTTCCAAGAAATGCTTCGCCCATGTCGAAGAGATTTTAGAAAGCAACACAGTTATATATTAACTAATCAAATTATTTAACATTTACAGTACCGTATAATGGGAAATATATTGAACATTTGTTTTTTAATTCTCCAAAAGTATTTTGGGGATGAATATTCACTATACCTGTCAGATAAGCATTTAAACCAAAGTCATTGTATCAAGCCAGTGACTGCAGTCTATTCAGGAAACATGTCTTTGAAACGTAAATGAGTGGCAGGCTGCCTCTGACAATCTTGACTGGCAGAAACTTTTGTTTGGGGCTTTGAGTATTTGCATACAAATTGGGATCTGGATTCTACAGGTGACCTGCATTTACAAACCCATTGCATTGATTCCTTCAGTGTTTCCCAGTTCTTTGGCTTTGGAAGAATATTTGCATATGAACTTGGGTGTATGCTTTAAGGCGCATTCTCACGATGCGATTTGTAGTAACAACTCGGCGGGGGAATCCCCCGATTTGTAGCATGCAACTAATCGCATGAAATAGGACCGGTTCTATTTCATACGACTTGTAGCATGTGACTAAAATCGTACGAGTGTTCTCACGATGCAACTAAGTTGTATGCTACAAGTTGTTACTACAAATCGCACCGTGAGAATGGGCCTTTAGCCTGCAAGAACTTGCCACCCTGTCTATAACTGAACAGTGGGACTTTCTCCACCACAGATACCATGAGCACAAAGGCTGGGCAATTCTATTTGAACAATTTAGGTGTTTCCACTATCATGTGTGCAAAATGCAATGTCTATGGAGAATTGAAGAAAACAGATTTTCTAAATTGTGAGAATTACATGTGTATCCATCATATCTTTGGTGTTATGCTGTTTTGCAAGGTTTTAATCAAAACAGTCTCTTGTCATATTATACAACTTCGACATGGGCGAGAAATTTTGTGCAAATATATTCTAGTATTACTGCTATAAATGGAAAGAAATGCTTGTAAAGATGAGGATGCAAGGATGGATGCCAGTACAAAGGAAGTGACAGAACCAGGTGAGTAACCGATAAATTCAAATTTCATTTTCAGGTTTACAGTCTTTCGTTTTTGAGGTGCGCGAGTGTGGTCGCGCACCGCGCCTGATTTTATTCTCAGGGCCGTGATAAATCGCGCACGCCGAGAACGGTACAAAAGAACAAAAATATCTGTTGTTGTTGGCGCCGTGGTGAACGGAGAACTCTTTTTTCGTTTGTGGTAGATTTAGTGGCCTGCAGTCAATCCAAAATGCTAACTTGAACTCTAGTCCGGAATCCGTATTTCTCGTGGTTTTCAATATACTGCTCTAAATGACAATTTACGTCAAAAACATTTCCTATCGTACACATACATGATTATCTATAATCTAAAACCAATTTGATTTCTTTTAATTAAATAAATTGTACCATATTACATTGATCGCATTCAACTTTATCAAAAATGTGTTTCGGTCCGTTTCCGAGTAAAAATTTGTAACGCACCCAGTTCAGCCGCCATTTTTGATTTTGAACTATATTGAATTACGCAAATGAACTTTAATTTGGACTGAAATTGGATGATCCTTCTATACAATTTGTTATGGCCACCGGTAAAGGAAATAGTGTACAATTGGCAACTTTTTTAACGTGGAATACAGGCGGGTTGATCGACTATGACACAGAAGATCGATGGTCGAGAGATGCTTTGTGTGCCAAACACGGAGACAGACTGTTAAAGGACAAGCCCTGGCCATGCTGGCTGAAAGATATTGACAGATACGTGAGCTGGTGAGTGGTACACATTTTGTGTCCAAGTATACAGTTAGCAGACATTTTTCGTCTAAAGTAGCTATGCTACATGAATTTCACAAAAGACTTGAATACACTAAAACTATATATTTTATTAATCCTTGGATTGGAAGTGCACAATGGAAAAACATAAATGTCGTCTGGTTCAGTTGCATACCGGGGGAACTCAAGTCACTCAAGGGCAAATTGAGTGCATTTGACCCCATACGTTTAGGAAATGTGATTGGTCAACCACGTGATCATCGCAGGTCTGTTTTGGCCCATGTGCTTTCTTCACTCCATCATAATTCAAAAGTATATTTGGTTCACCTGGCGAACATTTATATGTTAAGATTGCGCGAGTATATATATCTGCTACTTCATAAATATAATAAACCCTGTCCGGAATGAAATCCGGTGTATTTATCGCTATTTGAAAAAAATCTTCACTGTCGAGATGTATTTTCTCCCGACTTGCAGACGAAAATCTGTGAAAGAGTTCTCTCCCTTCACGTGCACTGTGACATATACCAATGGCGGCATAACTTGACGAGTTGTTAAGTTTTAGTTTGTGTTTTGGTCGTTGAAACTCAGTTATTGAGCAATGTCTGGACGTCGCGGCCGCCCAAGAAGTACTGGGAAGTCCCATAACAAATCTAGCTCGACGTATACTACAAAACGAGATGACGGGAATGTGTCGGCACCAACTGAGACTGTGACAAACTTCAGTTTGGAATCAGACATTTCTTTGCTCCACGTGCCGTTGTTACGCCATCAGAAAGTGAAACTGTCGCGATCCAAACATCCAAAGTAAGTCAATAGCTTTGGTGGTTATAATGATGAATTGTATTGTACTAACTGCAATTAAAGTACAATTTATGAACAACAAAGCTGATTGAAAATAAAAACAAAACACAAAAACATTACGGTACAGTACTGGTGAAAAAAGTTTTAATTGCAAGTTAACCATGTCAAATAGTTTTTGATTTTATATGTTGAATCATAGATAGAAATTATCATCATGAATGGTTGCAAGCCTGGAAATAGGCACCAGTCAAATTTGAAATCACCCCTGTGGCCGCCGGACCCCCGGTCTAAAAAAATTTTCGCCTCGCTTCGCTCGGCAAAAATACAACAGGTGCCCAAATTACGGTAATATAAAGCCCTGAAGGCCATTTAGTTCATTGAAGCGAATGCACTTAAAGCGATATACAAAAGCGTATTTTCTGTCAGAACATTCCCGCCGTTTAATGACATGAGCTGAACAGGGTATTTGCGCATGCGCAAGACGACCTTTTCTTTGTCTGGGAAGCACTGATAGTGAAAGTACACAGCTTCAAAATAACACTTGTCGGCCAATTTTAATCCCAGAAACAGGCCATAATGCTCACAAAGATAACAAATATGCGACTGATCGATGTTACAGATGCGTATTATACTTTTAGGTTGCATTTTATTATACTTACCGTCAATATTTCAACCTCGCCGCCTGGTCCATGTGTCTTCAGTCTCTAAACTGCGAAATACGCGCAATTTAAGACCCCGTTCTCATAACCGTCGCACCTTTACGTCACCTCTCATTTGATTTAATATGGTAAATCTACGTAAAAGAAGAGCACTGTGTCCCGGGTTGATGGGGGTCATTGTTGTCTGTATCGCCTGTATCGGGTAGGCTAGCACATGTGAGACTGGAAGGCCTCTCTCCAGACATGATTTACAATATATGCAAATAGTGAATTATTCTTTAGAATTTAGAATTACATGTATTCCATAATCTCTGATCTTGTCAGAATATATTCTTTAATACCGGTATGTAGCTTGCCTTCTGCATAATTTGGCCTCGTGTAGTGAAAGTAAAATGTATGTGACACATGTGTAATGTTAATTTCAAATGCTCGCTAGTCGGCTCCAGGAACTATTCCATGTTTCACTGGTACAGCAGTGCCATTACAGCTCACGCATCCGTTAACATCACTGGGTAAACCGATATTGATGATTATTTTTTTTTTTCATTTTCTTAATCTTTCTGGGTTAATTTTTTATTGAAAAGAAAGTTGACATTTACCAGTGTGGAATAGGCCCATGGTCATGTATAAAGTTTTGAGCAGTTTGTAAAGCAGGCTAGGATTCCAGGAACACAACACAGCTTATAAACACTGCTGACAGAGTATTGTTGGTATTCATTTCCTATACTGTTGACATTGGTCGTCACATACAGTTGCCATTGATGATTGGAGATCATGTCAGATGATCACTTTCAGGTTTGCCATGTTTAAATATGTGGTAGATTATCTGCACAACATACATGAATTTCTTCAACGTATATTCCTTTTTCATTCCGTATTTTAGGAATGTGGTGGAGAAATGAAGAGGTGGAACATCCGTGGAGGGTTTTTCAGCCAGGTATTACTGACAGACTGATGCTACAAGCATGGCAAGTAACATTTATATGTAAATTCAAAACCTGCTGACCATGTACCAGTATGAAAATCAAAATAGTCAGCCATGGATCTGCCATATAGCTTCTTTTTTGATAGTTTGCTTACACGTATACATGTACATGTAACCTTTATGCATTTTAGGTAGGCCTAGTTCATATCATAGAAAATCGGATCCGTCCAATCCGAGTTCAGTAATAGTACATGTATGTTCACATTTTGAATATGATCAAAATTTTACTAGAGCAGCCATAATAACTGTATAGTTATCAGTGACTGGAATTATCACATCATGACTAATGTACATAACATTTGCCTGTATTGGACATCTCTATTTTTACATCTTTAATAGAAAAGAAAACACTAGCAGAAATCAGACAAATGATACCCAGTCAGGTGTCCTTTCAATGAGAAAAAAACGCAGGATGACTCTTTTTCCTCTGGTTTTTACCCCTTGGCCATTTTGGCCTCGGGGGTATTGTCGTCGCCATGTACGTCCGTCCGTTACCGCATTTTAGGCAAAACCGCTTGAGACACAACCACCAAATTTTCAACACTTATTTATATAGTGCTAAGTCAGATGCCTATCGAAAATGGCTTCCCTCTGCCCATATTTTACAGAGGTCTGCCCCTTTACAGATTTTTTAATTTCTATTTCTGTGCTATATGCCTGAGTGTAACCAACTATATCTGCAGAAGTGTGTTCAGTATAGCTACTATATTTTGGAAACTTGTTTGTATTGTTGTATTCTACAAGCCAACAAAGGATTACTCGCCTCGGCTGTAGCTGAATGTACAAGTTATATCTGCAGATATGTCTTCGGTACAGCTTATTCGTCTTGGTTCTTATTTCACAGAGTGCTAAGTTAGACACCAATCAAAAGTGGTGCCCCTCGGCCCATACTTTACAGAGTTATGCCCCTTTACAGATATATTAATTTTCATTCCTGTCCTATATCCCTGAATGTAACCAACTATATCTGCAGAACTGTTCGATATAGCTACTATATATTTTGGAAACTTGTTTATATTGTTGTATTCTACAAGCCAACAAAGGATTACTCGCCTCGGCTTATGGAGTTATGCCCCTTTCAGATGTAATAATCTCCGATTTTGCTATATGTAGTTGAATGTACAAGTTATATCTGCAGATCCGTGTTCGGTACAGCTTATTTGTCTCGATTCTTATTTTACAGAGTGTGCTAAGTCAGACGCCTGTCGAAAGTGGCATCGACCCATATTTTACAAAGTTATGCCCCTTTACCGATATATAATTTTTCTATTTCTGTCCTATATGCCTGAATGTAACCAACAACCGGTATATCTTAATCATCCCACATAGAACTGTCTCTTCCCCAATTCACACTACACATGGGTCTCAATCACTTGGGGAAAGCGGAGGGGTTTTGATTAGATCAATCTCATGTTAGATCGAGGAGCAATCCCGTGCATCGTTTGTTCAGACTGGAGTTTGGATGGTAGCCCTATATTTATCTATATACGTAAGTCTTCTAATAATTCAATCACAGGAAGTCGAACGTGAGATTGAGAATAACGGTCAAGGTCATTTGACCTGGAATTCTCCCTGCTGGGGTCACTTGCTAATAACGCCCCGCGAACAAGGCTTTCTCTCAAAAAACTGGATAACGGAGATCACACTTCCCCACCGTGCACAAACTGACAATGGACGCCATTTTTCAACATGGACTAATTAGGTAATCGGCTCTATCCGACAATAAAACAACCCCTCCCAACTCTCTGTCTATTGTTTTTTGCAGAGCTTTATTAGAAGCCTAGGCCTGACAGCCAGAATATGATGTCAACTTTCCCATCCACTGCCTCATGAATTACCAGTATTGCATAGCCTGGCCTTATAGACCATTTCGATTTAGTTTTTACTCTGACTAACCTTAATAAAACTTTTGATTTTTACAGAATGTTGTTGAGAAGTACAGAATAAGACGAGCAAGTAACATTCCCCTTGGCATGCTTGGTGATCCTGACATCTGTTTACCCTGATAGACCAATAAGCGAAGAGAGGTGCTATAAAGATGTTATCCTGCAGGTGCCAGTTGCTCCAAGTGAAGTGAAAATGATTACTTGGACTTCAGTGAACACGGGAAAATATTACTAAGTGAAAGGACCACTAGAGATATCAATCTCGAATCCAGTCATCCGGTCCTGTTCTCCCTACAGACTCTGGTTGCACGGTCAGCATTACAGCTTCCTATTGGATAATGCACAAACGCATAGAACATGGAACATAACGTAGACATATCTGTGGAGATCATGCATGTGACCCGACGTCACACAGGTGACGCGTTTGAGACGTGACATCGTCTGTTTGTATTGTTGCGATTAATTTTCAATTATGACGTTATGTCGGTGTTGTTGTTTGACATTTCGCAAAGGATCACGGGACCAAGAATCTTGGCAAATCGAACGACCGTGTTAACAGGAGACAGATGAAGTTTGTTCTTGATATGTCATACATGTAAACTGTGGCAACAAAGCTTAAGGTACCACTGTTTCATGTTACACCCATGTTGCGTTTGATGGACTGAATATTACACTTGTTCATGGACTGTTTTATTACCCCTCGGCCAATTTTGGCCATGGGGTATTGCCGTCTTGTATGTCCGTCTGTCCGTACGTCCGTACGTGAGCGAGATAGCCGGAGAACGGTTTCACTGAAGAATTCCAAATTTGGTATGCTTATTTACCTAGTCAAGGACCAGAAGCCTATCTAATTGGGACCTGATTGGGTGAAAACCTTGGCGGCCATCTTTAATTTTATGTGAAATGGATAATGATCCATAACTCGGAAACCATTCAACTGTTCAATACGAAAGTTGGTATACATTATCGATACATCAAGCAACTTTAAATGAATTACCAAACCGGCTTTTCTGATTAGCTGGAAATCCTGGAGGCCATCTTTAATTTATGCGAAATCGATAATGATACATATCTCTGTTACCATTCAGTTGTTTTATATGAAAGATGGTATACATCATCGATACATCCAGATACTTTGAATCGGGACCTGATTGACCGAAAACCTAGGCGGCCATCTTTAATTTATGCAAAAACTTTAATGATATATATCTCTGATCTAATTTAAGTGTTCTATAACAAACTTGGTATACAGCATCAATGTATCAACTG